>BMAO01014397.1:0-130255 GCA_019973975.1 Trichonephila clavata | reverse complement strand
CAGTTTCCAGATCCACCTTTGTCTCAATCACCTGTGCAGATCCAGTTTCCAGATCCACCTTTGTCTCATCACCTCAGCAGATCCAATTTCCAGATCACCTAATGCTCAACCACCTCAGCAGATCCAGTTTCCAGATCCCCCTGTGGAGACTTCGTTTGACCATTTAATGTCAAACGTATTTGGAGACTGCTTGGGGCCTGAACAAGGGATGGAAGCCCCCCCAGCCCATGCACAAGAACCCAGCTGATTCATACGGTGCCTTCCCTCTTTGATCCAAATAATGACATTATATCGTTTTTGGACCATTTTGAAGAAGGGTTGCCATGGAGCAGCCGGAAGCACCCCTGGATTTGACAATGCCCAGAATGAACCTATGAAAGATACACTGTTGGGTTTAAAGTGACAGAACCTCTAAATTTGTGTTGCAAATAAATCTTGGCAGTTGTGCATATATATATATTGTAATAATGATTGTTTGTACATAATTTTTTGTAAATAAAAAAATTGTTTTATGGAAACAAGTCTGATTTTTTTGTCCAAAAAAATACCAACCTTGACACATTACACAAGAGGATGTAAGAAAAAATGGTTTCGGTACAAAATCTATTGGACCAGTGTCGTTCTCGCACTACGATTGTTTTTGGAAATCTGGGTCGGTGGCCGGATTGAGTTACATATTTCGAGCAAGACTATCCTTACACCATTATTTTTGAGCCCAATTTTGGTGTGCACGTTCCTCGGTCGTTTGGAAAAACAGTGGTCGTGTTTACGAGTCATTTGGATTTGACGTGGGATCCAGGAGTCGAGTTGAGATTTTTTCAATTGGGTCGTCCCCCGTCTCGCCGAGTTTGGGAGGCGTATCAACCCCACAATAAGGAGGCGTACACGTTGAATCTCACGCAATGCACGCGTTTGGTGGATGTGTACGTGACATTATTAACGTGGTTGGATGATTGGGAAATGCATCGAGATAAACACATCCCTTTGCGTCTGCTGATGCCCCAACCTTGGAAACGGGCTTTGGAAAAACACGTGGAGCGCTCGCATCAAAAGGCCTTGGCACATGGAATGCCAGTTGACGTCACGCTCCTCGAGCATATATAACGCCAGCCTCTAGCCAGCAGAATCATTCTCTCTCAGCAACATGTCGAATCAACCCACCTATTTTGCCCATGCTAGCGTGTTGCACCACATGGGCAAACCAGTGCCCATCGAGCTATCGATTGCCACCATTCCCAGGGATGGCAGTGATCCCGAAGTGCTCTGCATTACGGTGAACCACGAGGACCTGACCTCCACGCCCAAAGACATGCGTTTCAATGCCTGCAAAAACGCCCGTCTTCGTCTGGTGCGCCCGCTGCCCAAGAGTGTGCCGGCGCAATGGTTGCGATATTGCGTGAGGGGCATGTTTGACCAGCTGTCCCAAGGTAGAAAAGGCCTCATCGTAGTCAAAAGCCCAAAGCAGCAAAAAACATTCAAAGAGTTGGGACTCTCCACCATGGCTCTGGAGATGCTGCCCAAATTCAACACCCTTTGTGATGGAACCTTTCCCAACCCCATGCATGATGACCTCCACGAAGAAGGGGACGTGTCTCATTGCACCATGCTGAAATCGTTTCAATTTGCAAAATACCTGCAGCAGTTCAACAAGCTGCAGGTGGAATGGAGCTCCAAAGTTTTAGCTTTGGTAGAGTAAAAAAAATGCTCATTGGGCCCAAAAAAAGGGGGACCGAGTCGACTCTTGTGTCGACTCGGCCCCCCTTTTTTTGGATTAAGGAAGGTGCCAACGTTGGAGAGCATCTCTTTTAAAAACTTGTACTAAAAAGAGGCCACAAGATTTCTACCAAGGATGGATAGAATCAATCGAAAGGTGCCTGATGGCGAGTGTAGTTTTTGCATGGTCCTGTTGGATAGAATCACCCAATAGATATCTCATGATATGGATAGTGTTTCAATGTTGGATCAGTAATCCAATAAATGCCTCATGATATGGATAGTGTTTCAATGTTGGAGAGTATCAGCCAATATATTGGAGAGTATCAGCCAATAGGAATCGATTCACGTGACCCTAAAGAGTATAAAAGGCGAGTCATCAGCAGACAGAGACATTCTCTCTCAGAGTTCTCTCAAAGCAACATGTCTCAACTAGCCTTCTTCGCCCATGCTAATGTATTTCATCATGGAGGCAAGCCTGTACCAATCGAATTGTCCATTGCCACGATTCCGGAGGATGGAAAGGACCCGGAAGTAATTTGCATCACGGTGGATCATTCAAACCTAATTACCACCTCGAAAGACTGTCGGGCCAACCGTTTTATTAACGAGCGCCTCAGTTTGAAGAGCCACATCCCTGGATCTGTGCCACTGGAATACCTGTCCTTTTGCGTCAGGGGTAAATTTTGCCACCTGGCGCAAGGAAATCAGGGACTCATAGTTGTCAAAGGGTCGGACCAGCGTAAAATTTTTGAGCAGCTGGGGCTCTTTACTATAAATTTGGAAACTTTGCCAAAGTTTCAGGACTTGAATGATCGTGCTCTACCAGATCACCTGCACGATGAGGTGCACGAATATTTTGACGTTTCCGAGTGCACTATGGTAAAATCATACCGTTTTGCCAGATACCTGCAAAACTTTAAAAAGCTGCACGCCGAATGCAATAGACAGATGGCTGATCTGGTAGAGTAAGTGAGAAAAATTAAAATATGGAACTGTAAATATTGGACTGTAAATATTGGACTAAACTGTAAATATTGAACTGTAAAAATGCCCATGGGTCCAGAAAAAGGGGGACCGAGTCGACTCTTGTGTCGACTCGGTCCCCCTTTTTTTAGGTTAAGGAAGGTGCCAACGTTGGAGGGCTTCTCTTTTAAAACTTGTGTTAAAAAGATGCACAAAAATACGTTAAAAGATTAGTTTCAAGGTTGAAAAGCGTCAACCAATAGAAATCGTTTCACGTGACACCACTAGAATATATAAAAGGCGAGCGGCTAGCAGCCAGAAATCAGAGTGCTTCTGAATGCAGTCAAGAGTTTAGAAATTTTGTTTTTGGTTAAAACTGTCAGGTTTGGGTTTGTATTGAATATTTCAAATCTGGCAGTTTTGACGGAAAAAGAATTTCCATGGCAACAGGTAAATGCTAAATGTTTTTCGTTAAGACTTTCAGGATTTGGCGTAATGTTGGAAATTCGCAGATTCTGCAAGTCTTATCGGTAAATGTTTTTAGCCAAAATCTTCAAAAATCCGAAAATTGGGGGACCTAGTCGCATGTCGACTGGGTCCCCTTTTTTTCGGGCCAAATTATCCACCAAGATTGGAATGCGTCTTTTTAAAAACTTGACACAAAAAAATTGGACTCGCCTGCTGGCTGCCAGTTGAGACCTCCGTGTTTCCTAGACACGCCAAGATTATAAAGTCGTGAGATGGGTCGTCCCCAATTTTCTAACAAGATACACACCCATATTGGAATGATTCTGTCTCTTCTCGACATACCAACGTTGCATTGTCTACATTTCATGGGTCGCTGCTTTGACCAAGCTTGACATGTCTCCATTTCATTTGTGTATCGCCCCTGACATGTCTCCATTTCATTTGTGGATCACCCCCCGTTTTAAATCATTCGTCTGGGAGGGGCTGAAAAATTTTCTCACCTCCATCAAAAATATTTTTCGGAGGAATTTGAAAACAGTTTCGATATGGATATTGAAGAGAAGTTCAAGACGCTTTGAGGGGATACTCAAAAAGGGTCGTTTTCCATTTTCAATCAATTTTTGAAAGGGTCACGGTGCTCAACTATTTATTCGACCGACTGTAGTTTATCATTATTTTTCCAAAATTTCAATAATGGACACGGTAGACGAGGGGTTATGATCTCAAGCTTGTGGCTGGTTTGTCATGTCTTCGCTTCGAGTTCTGGTTTCATTGGAGACCCGCTGTGCGGAGAGGCTGATGCAAGTTAAATCTGCCGAGGCTCAAAGTCTTCAACTTCACGTCGAGTAGAATTTTGTAGAATAGGATCCTGGATCATGTGTCATCCTCGTCACTTGACCGAGGTTCCAAATTAATAGGTCCATCTACCTAGAGCCCGAGAGTAGCTTCGAGTACAACGTTAATATGCAATCAATCAATCAACTGGAAACTTCTGTGAATGGGTGTATACTAACGTCGCACTATAAAGCAACACGAGAGCTATTGGCAAACGGACCTCATAATTTTGGACCTCAGTGAAGTGAGGAGGACTATATCTGAGCCGACACCTCACTCTGCCACTCTAAGCCAACGTGAAAGATTTGGTGCCACGACAGATTTAAATTGCATGTTTTTTAAAAATATACATTAAATATTATTAAATAATATTTAATATCTTCTTAATATCTTTTTAAATTTTAATAACTTTATTATCCATTATATTGAACATGGATATCCGGCTAATTTTCTTTACAATTATATTTCTAATAGTTCTCAGAGAAATGAAAATATTTAATAATATTTGCATTAAGTGGGTGGAGGTTTTTTTAAAATTAACTATACAGTTACTCAAAAGAAGGCACTGCATGTTTTATAAAATTAATAATTATTTTATTTTAGCATCATTGTTTTGGAAACCCTTTTATTTTTCAACAAATCTTATATCAATATTGAAGGTATTTAAATGTATATATGTAGACATAATTTGCTTATTTTACTTTTATGTGGTACTGCTAATGCTGCCTTTGTATTTGGTGGGAAACATTAACCTAATATTGAGTTCACGAAGCAAGTTTTATCATCATCTAGTTTTATTATATCGATTTTAACTCTATAATAGTAAGTAGTTTATAATAAATTTTATCGTTACATATTAATAATATTGTGTATTTTATTTAGTAATAACTACATTTCTATAATATTTCTTAATTTCCCTATGGCCCAGTGTATAGGCAAATTACAGGTGAAGATTGAATAGTCACAAAACTTTGTTTAAAACTGCTATCTTAGTTCCTAAAGCCAAGAGTTTGCTATTGTACTACTTAGGCTAATATTTCTTCAAAAAACTTTTTGAATGCAATCTGGCTTGCATCTAATATTACATATTTAAACTCGAAAGTAAGAATATTGATCTTTTCGGTTATAGCGTGGCATTAGTGGGAGGGATGAATAATGTAGGAGTTATGATTGATGTAGGAGGAATGAAAAATTGTTGAGAAATTGGAATACCGTTCATCGATTTCATTTATTAATAGGATGATTTGGGGTGAGTGTTTTTTTTTTTTTTTTTTTTGATGATTTATGTAATCTGTTTTGGTGTTGTTAAGTATTTAATTTTTGAATATACTACATTCTTGTTTTGAATTTTCAAACTTTTAAGTTTTTTCATTCCATACAACCATTTCAGGGATCGGTGCATATTCTTTGATTTTTTTAATGGTTGTTTTGTTATGCACTAAGTTGTTTTAGCATTTTAACATTTTTATGTTATGTCTTTCAGAATGCAATGGCGAATAGTTTAATTTTTTTAAGTATTGAAAAGAGAAACATTTTTTTTATTTTAAATTTTTAAAAGAAAAGCTTTTTTAAGTTTTAAATTTTTGAGAATTTGGATATTTCCAGATTAGTTTACCAAGTTGCAATAGGGGGAAGGTTGGCGCCATCAAACTAGTTTAACCCCACTTATCGGTCCTAAGTCCGAGGTTGCACTTGGATATTTTATAATTTTTATCTTATACAATTTTAATTTCGCTTGAAAACGTTGATCTTCATTATTTTTATTCGCCATTGAAATTTTGAAATGTGATGTCGTACTCTATGTTTAATATGATTTCGAGTGTTTGCTTGGTTATATTTGTGTGGGGTATTTTAAATATATTTATATATATATATATATACACACGAGGGTTGGGGCATAAGTCATGGCAACTATTTTTTTTTCTTGTAGATATGTGAACGGACCACAAACGTATATGAGTCGTGTGGAAGTTCTGCAGGCATAGTGTGTATGCATAGCAACAGATGGCTTTGTGATAGCTGGCAGTAGCGCAGTGAGGGCTGTGGAATCAGTCAGTCGGTGAGTGTCGTGGAAGATGGAAGTAACCAGTGTTGAGCAGCGTGCTTGCATCAAAATAGCCGTTCTTCGAGGGAGAAATGTGATGGAATGTCACAGTGAGTTAGTGGAAGCCTTTGGGAATAATGCCCTAGCATACCGTACAGTAGCACAGTGGGTAGGAAAGTTTCAGCAAGGACGTGTGTCAACCAGTGATGAGAAACGTTCGAGACGAATGGCACATGTCGTCATCTAACAGCTCATGGATGAAGACAGACGATGTACGCTACTGGAGTTAGAGAAGGCAAGTGGCATTGAGATACGCACCGTCCACAGGATATTACATAATGAGCTACACCTACACAGAATCACAACGCGGTGGGTACCGCACGCACTGAAGAAAGTTCAAAGGTGTTTGCGACCACTTTGCACGCTGGCAGCAGGATGGCGATCAATTCTTGTCACGAATAATCGGCATCGATGAATTTTGAGCCAAGGAATACGAACCAGAACTTAAATATCAATCCTCGGAGTGGTGACATGCTGGATCACCAAGGAGGCAGAAGGTGAGTCAGAATCCTTCTCCAGACAAATTGATGGTCATCGTCGAGTATGACGTCAGGGTTGTAAATGTTTGCCACTTTGTTCCTCATGGAAGAACAGTGACCTCACAGCACTACAGGGATTTACTGGTGCGACAGGTATGACGTGGCGTACGGGATAAGCACCCGGATCTTGTGGACAGTGCAATAATCCTGCACTACAATACAAGGCCACATAAAGCAGAGTGTGTACGGCAGCTACTCCAACGTTGGGGATAGGAAGAATTGGAACACCCACAGTACTCTCCTGACATTTCGTCCTGCGACTTTGATCTCATTCCCAATATTAAGGAATACGTGGTAGGTGGTTTGCATCGTGAGAGGACATTGCTAATGTTGTGCGCCAACAGGTGACCCGATTCACACATGGTGCGGCAACTGCTGAGTCTGATGGTATTCAGCGCCTCCCACATCTTTGACAACGTGTGGTGACAGTAGCAGGGGACTATGTTGAGTGTCTTTAGGCCCAGGTTTGTCATGTCAACTTTATGTGTACTGTGTTGTCATTCTTTTGTACTGTGAAGGGCATATTGCCCTGTATACTACCGTAATAAATTAGTGTGTTACGATATTTCAGTGCTATTCATTATCCACACATGTAGTTAACACCTTGTCCTTTCGTTTATATATGTCATATTTTCTAACCGGACTGGTATCTTCAAGAAAGAAAAAAAATAGTTGCCATGACTTTTGCCTCATATATATATATATATATATATATATATATATACATATTTTCTGTTGTCAATCCAATCAATTGCTTCTTTTTTTTTTAGTATGCTGGATTTACTCTATAAATTTTGTACATGTTCATTTACATTTTTTTTATTTTTGTAAATTAGTTATGCATACTTTTTTGTTCTGTACTCTTCCAAAAAGTTTGTGCTTGATATGTATACACTGTAGATAATGTAGTAAGAAAAAACTACCGGTTGATTCAAAAATAATGACCAGTTTCAAAGCATCATAAATTTTTATTGAATTAAGTTATTTGCATGAAATTTTCAATGTGGGTTCCTTTAGCATAGTACACTTTACGTAAATGCTTAGACCAAACCAAAAGATCTTTTTTCCAACTTCCTCTTTTGCTTTTTTGTGCTTTTTTGCCCTTGAAGTGTTAATTATTTTTGTCTATTTAATTGGTTTTTTTAAGTATCCCCATAAAAAATAATCGCAAGAAATGCAGTCAAGGGAGAAAGTTAGTCATTTCTCAGGAGAAATTTTTTTTTATCTTTTAGCCATTTTATAGTTGATTTTGCAGTATAACTTGGTGTAGAATCTTGATTGAAAACAAAGCTTCCTTCAGAGTAAAGACGTTTACTTTCTATGATCATGTGCTTCAAAACTTTATTCGGATAGTATTTAGCATCAATTTTAGCCTTTGACTCTACAAAAAATAGTTTTGTTAAGCCTTGAGAGGATATTTCCATCCACATCATAACAACTGACGGTTAACTTGCATTTTACAAAACAGTTGCTTCTTTGCGATACTTTTTGTGTGAAATATATTGTATCTTCGTTTTGCCATTTATAAATGGCAGATGGAACAGTGCTTCATTCGAAGTTATCCATTTTTTGTATCAACCTTGGGTAACATTAAATACAGAGGCTAAGAATGTTTTCTTCGTTTTTCTATTGTCTTTGAAGACATTTGATGACGGGCTGGTTTATTCACTTTTTTGTAGCCAATTATCTTTATCTGACAACAAATTGTTGATTGCAAAACCTGTAGTTTCTTTTCTAACGTTCTTTGCGGCAGAGGACTTTCTATAGTGATAAGTATTTTCAGCTTCTTTTTTTCTTTTTCATTAAGGATTTCTTTTCGTCCACATTTTATTCCTGGAGCTTTTAATCACCTGTCAAATTTTATTCCTTTTCGAAGTTTAGATAGTAATTCGTAAGAAAAATGCCTTTCCTGATTTTTAAATTCTTTGTTTATTATTGATTTTGAACAATTTTCCTTCAAAATCTTTAAAATTCTGTTTCGAGTTTGAGGATCTAATTCCGAGCCATAGATTACTCCCCCTAATAAAAATAGTCAGATCGGTAATTTAACCGCTTCCCTTAGAAATTTTTTTGAAAAAAATTGCAAAATATCATCATATTTTTTTTATTTTTTTATTAAATACAAGGAAATGAATCAAAAGAAAATATGTACGCTTTAAGTTGAATTTTTAATTTTTTACAGGTGTAAAAGCATTTAGTTTTAACATAAGTTTACTATCCCGAGTTATATCGGGCAAATGGAAAAAAGTCAAGTATTAGTCTTTGTATGATAGTTTTTGAAAGAAGGGACAACACAAAGTGATACCTGACATTCTGTACGCTAGTATCTAGTCTCTTTTCTTACTGGTTTTTCTCTGGAATCTCTTTTATGGGAACATAGAGTACACTGTCTTAATAAGGGTATAAAATTGTCTTCAATAAGGCTACATGCAAAAGTATCACTTCCCCTATGTTCAATGTTCACCTCGACATAATCACTATTTAAAAAATCATCGCTTTCGCTATCTTGTATTATCATCATTGTTTTAGTTTTTTTCAACACAACTATCCTTCTTTATACATTAATAATCCACAAGTCAACGTGTACTATATAATAGGGAAAACATGCGACCAGTCTTGCTGAAAGAACCACGAAACCAACAATCCTTGGCATACTACCACTCAAAGCTGAATATTTCCTTTCATTTCCTCCAAGCCGATTAAAACCATGATAAAATGAATCGTACTGACAAATTCTGCTACTCACGAGTTTTCTCGAGATAGTAATTAACTGCAATATATACAAACCCGAGATGACTCAGAATAATCAGGCAAGCGGTTAAACATTTCATTTTTGAAATATAATTGACAATAAAGCGATTAAAATTCACCATAAATAATTATATGCTTCTAAAATTGGTCACACTTATTTTGAATCAACCTGTATATATTCCTGTTAATCAAATTATGTTTAGATTTATCAATAGATTTCTCAGTAAAAGAATATTTTTCCTCAATAAAGGCTGGGCATAGGAGTGGTTGCTTCCTGGGGGAGAGGGGAATTTATAGCTCTAAAACCTTTGGGTGAGCTCGGCCTCTTTGGAATTTCTACCAATAGCCTTCGTGTAGCGTTAAAATACTATCTTAATAAAAAATCAGATCAAACTTAACGTATCAAGGTGCGATGCTGATGACAAAGTTTTCTTCTGTGAGATCTGAATCTTTTTTAAGTGGGTTGGGGCTACTACACCCCAACTTGGGGCTTGTCGGCTCAGTGGCTTTGAGGTATCGTGCCCGCTTCATACGCCTAAGGCTGTGGGTTCGATCCTGACTGGAGTCGATAGATTTTGGGCACTTATGTCATATGATTAGAGTTTTAGCGCATTAACTCTCTCTCACACACACACACACACACACACACAACTTCCACTTTTTTAATTATTAGTGGCACAATTCTTCCTGTACTCGTATGTAATCCACTATACCTATAACAGTTTTTATGACAATTTCTATTTCATAAGCAATCATTGGAACACATACAAATTAATTTTTTAAAATTATATTGTTCCACTCTAGAAAAGTGCAAGTAATTTTGAGAGATTTTTTAAAATCTTCGTGAATCGAGTTTTGCTCAGTATTTAACGAAAAATTTATTTTTGGAGTATGAGAACAAAACAGAGGACTGGGATGTTGCTGAAATTTTCCAGCTTGAGCTAAGAGCTAAGCTAAAGAACTGAGTTTTTAAAAAAAATATATTAGATTATGTTATCACAAATAATACTTTGGAACACCTTCAATACGTTTAACGCAGACAGAATCTGTGAGCTAGATTTTTTTTCTGAAATTATTTGATTTTTGAATTTGTCAAACAGTATACCTTAAAAGTATTTCTAAACCCTCTCATAAAGAACACTCCTATATCCTCTAAATAATACAATACCTTTCATGCGATGCCTTTGTTACCGCTGTACCTCGTGGCGTTACCACTTACATAACATTTTGTTGTTACTATTTTTATTACCTCTTGTGAGAGATACTTGAGGAAAAAATATCATTAAATGACAGGTGTTTAGGGATAAAATAATGAGCAATATTTTTTTTAATTTTTCGTGAGAGAATGAGTGTTTATTTTCTATTAGCAACCCGAGGGCTATTGACCATGGACCTCGTAATTTTAAACCATGGTCAAGTGACGGGGGTGACACATTGAAACATATAACGTGCACGCTACACGGCTTTTTAATTTAATATAATTCTTTCATGGCAGATTCAACAAGTTACCACTGTTTTCTTTTCCCGCTCAACGAAATAATCTGCTTCCCAATCACTTTGAAACAATCTATTTTCCTCTAAAACTTTTCGCTTGGAAGGCACTCCTGACATGAAAGATTGTTAAGAGTTAGAGCTTTACCCATAAAATAGTTAATATTTCATTGTTATTTACATTTAACAATTGCAGCTATATTTAAAAAAAAAACTTTCTAAATACGCAAACGTACGACATCGAAACAGATAGATTTTCCACTAAATTTTTAACACGTTGTTCTTTTGTTGTTACTAATGTCATCTGATCGGCATGAGCCAGATAGAGGTCCCACGAAATTTATCATAATAAAGGGCTATATTTCACGCCTGTCATTAACCGTAGCCATGAGCACCGTGCAGGTGACAGAACGATTTATCTCTTTTCCACCCCAATATTGAGACCTGACCCCGGGGCGGAAAAGAGGACATCCCCCTCTCTTCCTCCAAATTCACGGGAGAACTTGTGGATCGTTGGCTGTTTAGAGTACCCCCAATCCGCGAAGGCCCTATACATTTATAAACGTCCATGCCTTCTGGAATCGAAACCAGGTCCTACAGCGTAGCAGTCAGCGTCACTAACCACTATACCGGATGGGCGGCACAAAATGTTCTCAAATTATTTGGAGTCCTAGCATGCAGGTAATGGCAAGGCCTCTCACAAAAGCTCGGTGGGCTGCAGGCTGGAAATCGTTGCCAAAAAATTTATATTTCCTAGTATCGGAACAAAGAGGCGTAGCTACCGCTATATCAGCCGAATCAATGATACGGCTTCCCCAAGCTACAGGAGATCCAAAGTGTGTAATATTTTGACACTTCTAAATAAATCGTATTAATGCAATTTTTTTTTAAATTTTCATAAAAGACCCCTCCCCCAAAGAGTTTTGATACGGGCCCACTCAGTACTAGTTATGTCAGTGTGTCGAAAAGCTTAAAATAGTCACTATCCAACAAATGCTACGTTATAACGTGTCTATTGTCTTAGAAACAACTTATATAGTATTAGATCAGTTTTTCGAGGCTTACTGTCTGTCATTATTTATCTCTTCGTGAATGAAATAGTTATTTTTAAGAAAACAAACCATATGCCAGGGGTGGCGAACCTTTTTGGATCAAAGTCTCATTTTTATCTTAAGAAATGTTTGATGAGGTATAAATGTGCCGTCAAATAATTTTGATTTATGGTTATTGGAAAAATAATAAAACTTAATACTAACAAAACATTTTATTTACTACGAAAAAATGCATTTTGCACTGTATAGTAGTCAATGTTCTAGTAAAACGTGTGATTCAAATTAAAGTAACATTAGTGTGACCTCTGTTGTTGCAGATTACGAGTAGATGGCAAATAATTTATATTAGGATTGTAAGATGCATGGTTTTAGCAGAATGCATGCTGAATTGGAGTCATCTGCCAAACGGTTTTCAAGCGAGTTTTTAATGTTATTAATTTCTAAAAATAATGACTCGTAGGCATGCATACATGAAAATATATTTAAAGCAGCACATGAGCCTGCTTCGTTAAATTCTTAAATGTGTCTGGAATCCATTTTACAGATGTTCTACATACAACTGTTCCAGAATATAAAACATACACCGTTTTGACGCCTTTATTAATCATGCCATGTTTCTCGGTCCACCAAGTGTGAAATTCTCCATTGCACTTACTATCTTGCACTTATTGTTTTTTTTTTTTTTTTTTTTTTTTTTTTTGCTGAACTTACCAAAAAATTATGGTTAAAAGTCTTAAATAAATCACAAACTTTAAAATACAGTTGTGTCAAACTATGATATGCGTTGACAAACTACGCATTATTTAGCAATTGCAGTCCAGGACGTAACTAAATCAAAAGTAATAACAAACGCATGTGAACCCCGCCGCATCGCAACAAATCACTCGCGTTTGATCGTAATACTATATAGTGAACTTCGTTATTTTGAGCTAAAATGCAAACTGTTTTGATCGGTGGAGTGCCTAAAATGTTGTGTCGCGTGCCACTGGTTCGCCATCCCTGCCTTATACTGAGAGAGAAACTATACTAAAAACTATACTTTTTCTTTGGAGCGTCATCTAGTAACTAACATATGAACTAACGAAAGGGGAAACATTGGGTCTAAAAGCATATGATTTTAAATGAATGAATGTACTAAGCGTAAAATAATCTTGGAATGTTGTGGTTATGGTAACGTGGAAGTAATATGAATTGTGTTTATATATTTTGTTATGTTTATATTTTGATATTTAGTTTTTTTTGTCTGCAGCCGTATTCCTTCCGAACATTTACGGATAAAGATGTAAAAATGTATAGGTGAGTTTTTTTAATTTTGCTCACATTTTTTTATATTTGTGTTTTTACATCCGATATGATAAACTGTATAAAATGGTTTTTTTTTCCGAGATGGGAGAAATATTAATGTTTTCTTTAAATTCCATTCTTTTCGCTACAATTTTGGGTTTTTTTAAAAAAAAATATTCGTTTTGCAAATGTGAATTAATCGGTTTTTCCAGAATTTGATTTTCTATACGCGATAAGCCGTATGTTTCAGCTGTGATATTTGTCAAAGATAGATGCATTTATGTAAAATATATTATTTGAATTTAAAAATTAACTACCGGGAAAAATAAGTGACATTTCGACTTTTCTTTCTCCCTTGGTTTTATGCATTGGTATAGCTGCTTATTCATTTGTTAAGTTAAAATAAAATTATACGCTTCATAAATTTTTATACACTACTGTATTAAAAATCTGAAGGATTTTGTTTATGGTTGGATTAATAAAAAAGAATGTTAATTTTTTTGAATTCTGAAACAGACATGAAGTTGATATTTCTAAACAAATTTATTTTTACTTAACAGATTATCATAAGTTGATATGTTATAATTTTGAAAATTAATATTAAATTAAAAGTGCCTTTTAAAATTATTGGTTGCTTATATTATATATTTTATTACAATTAGTAATTTTTGTTTTAATAAATTTTATTTCTTCATTTTTCAGAGAAAAGGTCGTTCAAATGTTTTATCATGCTTATGATCATTATTTGAACAGTGCTTTCCCTTATGATGAATTGCAACCAATTTCTTGTAAGGGTATGGATACATGGGGTAGTTTTTCTTTAACTCTTATAGATGCTCTTGATACCCTTGCTGTAATGAAGAATTACACAGAATTTCGAAGAGTTGTAAATACCCTTTTATCTACTGCAGATTTCAATGTTAATATTAATGTATCTGTCTTTGAAACTAATATTCGTGGTGAGTATTGATGTATTTTTCTAAGTTTTTTATTTTAGGTTTCTTGAATTTTTTTTGTTAAATTATAATTCATGTAATTAAGTTTTAACTATTGCATAGTTTAGTCAAAATAAATGTTTTTTTCTCTTGTTTTCAAGTTAAGATTTTTATTTTGAAAAGAAAAAATCTATTTTGCATTTTGTAAAAGTATTGGGAATGAATGATTGGTTAAAGTGAAGTATAAAGTGTCTTTTGGAGATTTTTTTGGCAAGTATTCAACCAGGAATCCCTCGTGGGAGGATAGTATTCTAGTGTATATTGAGTTATTTTTCTGTTTTAATATTGTATTTTTATTTTTTTTAAATTATCATTATTAGATAGTATCCATATTAATATGTATTGACATAATGTAGATTTGTATTAGAGTTTCTGAACCACACATCTAAAATGTAATTAATAGTATAAAGAAATGAAATATATAAATTGTGTGTGTGTGGTAATAAATCACTTTTTTTCTTATTTTTTCTTGATATTCTTGGTTAAGATTTGTTTTTAAGTTTTTATGCAGTTATCAGTTTTGGATAACATTATATATATATATATATATATATATATATATATATATATATATATATATAAGCTGTGTGTATTATAGAAAAAAATCTAAGGAGCCTTTGAAAAAAAACTATTCTTTTTAAAGGTTTGATATTGGGGGAAAGTTTGGAACCCCTGCTTTAAACCTTTTGCTCTATACTGTCTATATATATTAGTAGTAATCTGAAATGAGCTATTTCATCAAACCAAACACTTTCTAAAAATGTGCAATACGAGTTTTAGCATTTTTTAGATATAATTATTGGATCTAGAAAATTAAAGGAAAAATACAATGTATTTTTAATTAAAAAAATGTATTACATGTAAAAAGACACAATGTAATGTATATTTGAGTAGCTCTTTCTCTAGAAAAAAAAATCTTCCACTTTAATAAATAATAATCAAGAACACATGACTTAGCCACAATATTCTGCATTTTATTTTATCAGAACCACCAAAATAAACAGTTTGCCAAATTGAAATCATCACTGCACTTTAAAATTACCAAATGTGAAAGGAACCATTTTTTTCATTCCAACTAAATAATTAACTATTACGTGTCCCTACATTAGATTCTCATCTTTCTTGATTTAATATCCTATCTCTCAACTTTGTTAATTTCTTTACACTGACCGTCATGCATATGTGCCAACAGGAAATGCATGAAATTATCAGCTATCACATTGGCATGACAGAGCATTTGCTCTTTCATCTCCAACCATCACATATTTGTGTCAGCAGCTTGGAACATTTTTAAAATCTAAAGCTTTTATCATAAGATGGCATTGTATGTCCATAGGATTTCAGATGCATGCAGATTTGACTTTCTTCTTGAAATAAGAGAAACGTAACTCGCATGTATATATATATATAATTGGATTTTAATTATATAAACTTAAGGGGGGGGGGAAGGAATATTTCTGAATGGCACAGGCTGTATGATGTCTCTTTCAAGTAGTTGGGGAAACATAAATTGCTTCTTGATGACCTGCCATCAATGGAATTAAGAAAATTATAGATTTAGGAAGGAGGGCTTTTTTGTTTTATAAACTTTTTTAATTATAAACAAAACTGTTTCCATTTGAACTTACTTAAAATGGGACATTTTAAAGCATTAAGATTATGAATTGTAAAATGGTTTTAAATATTTAGAATTGTTTACATTTATAAGATAGTAAAATGAAAATTTAATTAAGATTATTAAGAATTTTTCTAAAAATTAAGATAGCCAATTTTTTTTGGAATATTTAAATTTTTGTATTATAGTTCAGCTTTTAATTTTTTCTTCTGGCATTAGTTAGATCAAACAAATCAACAACAAATTGCAATAATCATTATTTTTTGTAAATAACAGGCTTATTCCCCTTTTTAAAGTCTCCCACCAAGAGTTCCTTGTAATTTTTACTTTACTGAAACATGTGACAAAAAGAAAAAAAATTAAATACATTTAAAATGCATACCTTGATTAAACACAATACACAGAATGCTACTTCCAAATACAATTACATTTATGTTTGCTAGTTTAGGGGGAGGGGAGTGAAGTAGACATTAGCACATTTTATCATGAACAACTTTTAAAATAACGCAAAATTTGACAGATATTTTGAGTGTTTCCTATTTCCTCTTATGTTTAGTATCTGACTCCTATGCCTACTTTATAAAAAAAAAAAATGACATGGAAAATTTTTAGGTTGTTTTTTGGTTTGATAATTATCTTTATTAATTTCTTTGATTAATTAATGTACTAAATTGAACTACATCATAAAGATGTGATATTGTTAGTTTGTTCTCTTAAATATATAAATTGCACTTTTTTTTAACTTCATTGAATTTAAGTAATTAAAACATTTGACTTTGTAGTGCATTTTTAGGAATTGCTTTTATTTCTAAGATGATGAAATTGTTTTACGATAATTCATCATTGATTACAGATATGAATTTCGTTATTTTTGTCATAATGTCCTGCATAAAGTTGTTCAATTTACTATACAGGGTGAAAAAATGCTATACTAAATATCACTGTTGCTTCTCTAACTTTTAAATGTGATTTACTTTTTTTTTATCACTTTACTTTAAAAATTTTTTTTTTGAAAATAGGTAAAGTTTTTAATTTAGAATTATTGTGTGCAAATAAAGTTGACATTAATTATTTTTAAAAGTTATACTCTTATGTATCAAATATTTCTTTTTGATATGTAAGAGCTTTGGTTGTCTTTCTTAAAATATTTATGATGTAACATTTTGCCATTTTTTTTCTTTTGAGAATGTTGTTATATAACAAGCAAATTATAGCTTTTATCTTGCTTTAAGTATTTCACTTGTACATGACTATAGATGAAGTGCTTGCTATGTAAATTGTTCTAGAAATAAACAGTGAAAACTAGCAGATAGCTTTGTTAATTTATGAGGGTCATCCAGAAAATAAAGTCTGTTCAATTATAAAAACATGCAAAACACACAAACAAACAACATTGAAACAAAAATTCTGTTACATACCAGAAACTTCCTTCTTTTCTCTACTTAACACATTTCTACTTTTAAACATTTTTTGTGTTTGTTCTCGAGCTTTAGAATTTCCATACTATACTCTTCAGCTGCCAGCATGTAGGAGAATATAACATGGTCATATTAGCCAGAGGTGGTTGCTGCATTCTCCAACTCTTCATCACTTCCAAAACATTTACTATTCAGAAACTTTTTCAGTGTTGGAAAAAGATAATAATCGCTTAGAGTACTGTTGGTCTTTTGTTTGCATGCAGTGGACATTTGAAAGCTTCAGGTATTTAGCAGAATTTTTCCAATAAATGTGTCTTTCATTTTGTGTAACTAAGCGTTTTTTTTCCTGTTTTTTTTCTGGATGACCCTTGTATCTCTGTAAGTGAAGTTTATAAGTGTGTATATTTTTGTTAAAGGCAACATCTGAATTCTCAGATGGTATTTTTTACATATTGAGTGTTGGATATGTAACAGATCATAATTTTGTAAAATTTTGTACACCATTTTTAATTGATACAAATCAAAATCAGACTGTAGAAAAAATTGCCTGAACCTTATTTGGCTTAAGTAATTATTTCCCATCACACATGTGTTGTTAAAAAGTGCTTTCAAGGCTAGGAGATTTATTTAATTTATAATTCTTCAACCTTTAAAAATTTACTTTTATCTAGGTATTAAAGTCAACTTTTGTGGGAAAAGAAATATTGCCAGTGAGGGAAAAACATGAAAAGTGGATTTCATACTATAATGCCATAATAATTTGCTTGTTTTTTAAACCAGTAATACGTTGAAGAATGCATTAGAGATAGAAATTTTCAAGGAGAGGTATTATCCATTGTGCCAGATCATAGAGTGATGTATTATATTATTGTAACTTTTCTGCATATCTTAGTGAAACGTTTAATTTTGAAATCTGTTGTCATCTACTTTCAAAAATTGTTCCATTAGTATGTGTTGTGAAAAATATTATTTTTGAAACATAGCAGATCAAATTTCATTAAGTGCACTTATTGTTTGATACTCATAAAGAATGTTTAATGAGTTCAATATTGATTAGTTCATTAATTAATTGCAATATTTTGCTTGTAGTCTTGTTTTTATATTTCATAATAGTGTAGTAGAATTTTTGGAATTATCATATAAAGTTAAGTAATAATGTTCAAAATGTTTGTGATAGAATTTAATTTCATTATAATTTTTTTTTTTTTTTATGATTGCATGTATTTGAATATTTCCACACTTACCCTTTTTGGGGGGTTTATCTGTAGTCATGAATTCCTGATATGATTTCTGACAATATTGCAAATTTTTCAGTGGTTGGTGGCTTGTTGTCTGCTCATCTTTTATCAAAGAAAGCTGGTATGGATGTTGATCCAGGATGGCCTTGTTCAGGGCCTTTGCTAACTTTAGCCGAGAAGGTTGCTCGTAGATTATTACCAGGTAGGAATAGTTTGATTTATAGTTTTCCTTTTGTAGTACAGCTTTACTTAATACGAGAAATACGATTTATTTTAAACTAACATTTAGTTTTATGTTGAATAAAAATTTCTAGGTTAGCCTGATTTTTTTTCTAGGATACAATCGCATTCAGAATTTCATTCTTTTCATCAAAGAACATCTTAACAAATTAGATTTTAAATTTATGTGGATCTTTTAGTAATCGTATATGATTTGAATGTTTTGTGAGTAGATAGAAATTTGAATGTATTTGTCATATGATTGAATTTTTGTATTCTGAAAGGGCATACATGGATTAATTTTCAATGTACCATTACATTATTGTGTACCATTGCATTAATGTTCTTCAAATTTAGCGTACTGTTGTCTCTTGTGCCTTACTAAATTCAAAAACTATCCTTTCAAAGAAGATATGGAAGATATTGAAATTTCAAAGTTTTTTCTGAATAGAAATATACCAAAGTAGGAAAAAAGAAAATTAAATGTCTATCAATTTACCATCTGAAAAAGAAATTACTGGCTCATTAAAGATATAAAGTTTTCTTAAAGAACAGAATAACAGAAATCCAAAATATATAAATTTGACTTATGAAAACTTTTCCAGTGTATTATTTCCCCCATTTTTTGTGTGTACTCATTAATGTCTTTTGATCAATCTATAAAGCATAGAAATTGTACTAACTTCCTTTTTTCATTTTTATTTAGCTTTTGAAACCAAAACTGGAATGCCATTTGGAACAGTGAATTTGTTGTATGGTGTACCAGAAGGAGAAACTCCTATAACTTGTACAGCTGGTGTTTCAACATTTATTATAGAATTTGGAACTTTGAGTCAGTTAACAGGAGATCCAGTTTTTGAAAATGTAGCAGTAAATGCTTTGGATGCCTTGTGGAAGAGAAGGTCACCATTAGGATTGGTGAGTACTTTTTGCAAATGTGGAATTTTTAAAAAAAGAAAATAGGCATCACATTTTTTATGCTGTTAAATAATTTAATTATTACTAATAAGAAATGGAAACCACATATAACACTTTATTTTTTTTTATTGTGTTAAACTTCAATTTCAAGATATTTAATATAAATCTAAGTTTTGAAATGAAACTCAAATTGTGTGTATTAAGTACCATGGTAGCTATAATAAAGAAATTTTTGCTAAGTATTTTTTATTAACAATTTTCTATTTTTATGTTGTCATTGAACATTTTAAAACTCAGGTGAAAAAAGGAATTTTATATATATGCATTAAATATTTGGCGTTTTATTAAAAATTGTTTTAAATGACTGATAATAAATGTAAATGTCTTAATGTTAATCATTTATTTATTCTGTTCCGAATGAAATGTGTGTTTGTCTATTTGAAGGAAATGTGTGTTTAAAAGAATTATTTTTTAACACAGGTTGGGGGGGGGGAGACAATACAGAAATAAATTGGATGCTGCACATGAAATATGTTTACAAATAATTACAATAGAACCCAACTTTAAACTTTTCTCCAAAACAAAGAAAGCTCATTCCAGTCATTAAAGTTAAAAAATTTATTTATACATAATGTAGCTTTTATTTTGTAATCCTTTTTAAACTTTTATTATAATACTAGCTTCATGACCTGGTGTTGCACGAGCTTTCTCTAGTTAAAAATTTTTTCCTTCCCTTCAAAAATCAGCACTGCAGTTCCCTAGTGGGCAAGGTAATGCACTTGTGGTCGGCGTGTCATGAGTTCGAACTTAGTGCCGCTGAAGACCCGCCGTAGGGGAGGGATGCACATTAAATGTGTCGAGAGCTCAAATGTCCTCCCATTGGTGTGGTGTAGTAGTTAGGAGAGGTCGTTCAGCTCAGGTGTTGTCCTCGTCACTTGACCATGGTTCAAAATTACGAGGCCCATCGCCAAAAGGCCTCATGTAGCTAAGCAGTGCGACGTTAACATTTACTCACTCACTCCAATATTCTTTTTCAAAATTACTTGCACTTCTTTGTTGCTTTCTCCTCCGTTTAGCTCCTCATTGCATGGGCTTTCTCTTCCAGTATAATATTCTTTTTCGAAATTTCTTTGTGTTGCTCAGACTATTGCAGTTTTAAGAAATAGTGCATATTTTTCAGATTCAAAAGATGCTTACACTCTTATGTGAATAGATAAAATAAACATAAAACATGACAAATAAGTTAATACAAATGTCTATTTTATTTTTTAACATTTTAAACAACCTTTTTTTTAAAAAAAATTAGATTATCAGTTTTATTATATTTTTCAAAGATAAAATGTGGTTAATTATGTTTTGTTTATTATATTATATATGTGTGTAAAATATTTTTCATATTCAAGAAATATTTTTATAAGAAGTGGTATATGTAAATAAAAAATGTGAGACAAAATTGTATTATGTTCAGTAAAGCAATGGAAAAAATATTTTGAAATCAAAATTACTTTTATAACTTTAGAGAATGAACGCTTCAAGTATCATTATAACGCATAGAAAATAAGGTTGGCAAGTAATAATGAAACATGTATGTACATTGCGTTTAGTTTTTCAATTCCTACTATTAGTTCTGCTCTCCCTATTTATATATATAATATATGTGTTATGTGGATGTGTGGGTTCGTTAGCTAGTAATTACTATGAGCTAACAGATTAAACTGTTTATTTTTAACAATAACAAAGAAAATCTGTGAGGATAAAACAAATTCTATATTAAAACATTTAACTGTGTATCGTTGCCTAATGGCTAGAGTTCTTAAGTCCTTTTTTCGCGTTGTTGCGTTCTCCGTCCATTCCGTCTTCTCCTGGCTGGGTCTATCTCGGATCTCTCTCTCTCTCTGGGTGATTGCTGCTCTTACTCCCAGTGAAGTGGGCTAGACACGTGCCAGGCCACGTGTAGGTGGCGCCCCCTTCACATATATATATGCCTTGTTCAAATTTTCAATCATTAATAATATACTTTCTATTCATCCATTCAAGTTCAAATACATTTGTTAAATTTGTAGTGGATGGACATTTGACGTTAATACAATTTTGTTCAAATATTAATTCATTAATACAGTAGAACGTCGAATATCTGAATCAATTGGGATCGGACATCGTTTGGATACACGGTTGTTTGGATAACCGAATGCGATCCATGCAGTATATGATACTGGACACTATACAAATATTGAAAATCATCACTTGCGGGAAACGTGCTTGTAGAAAGAGCCAAATAAATGCAAAATGTCGCAATTTTACCTTGATTGTGGAAAATAATCACTTATTTTTCGCTGTACCATTGTACACCGTTTTTTCGCTGCAAGGTCTCTGATTCTCTTCAGCAGCAGTAGTTGAGTATGACAGCACTCTGATTGTTGTTCGTACCACTCCATAGGTGTGTCTAACGCTGAAAACACATCAGCATTTGACGGACCCTTGCTACTTTTGTTGTCGTAGTCCTCATCTTCATCCATTTAATCGTCATCAGGGTTGGATTCCCCTTGCACGGAAGTTACAATCTCGTCATCATTTAGCATTTGAAATCCACAGTCTTCTGCATCGCATGCCATCCAGGTTTCTACATCAACAAAACTCAACAACAGAGCATATATACACCCCCTCACTTGGAAACAAATTGACCTAATATTCTGTGCAGATGTTTACCAAATCACACAACTGAAATTCCCCAAATACCCCTCATCTTGGGTTTTCCCATCACTTTTGGCCTCACAGGAAACAAAGGTTTAGCATTTCAAAAACTGATCCTGACTTTGGTTCAGATATTTGATGCTCCGGATAATAGACGTTCAGATAAACGACGTTCTACTGTAATGAAAAAAAGAATACGATAAATAAAGTTTGTCAATGAAGGAGATGAAACAACTTATTGACATAACAGATTTGATGTAAAATCTAAATTTAAGCAAGAAAAGCTCCTAAATTTTAATTTGCAAATTTATGCTAAATGTACAGGATTTCTCACACAGTTATAGATATTTTAATACCATTCAGAACAATGAATTTTAGTGAAAAATATTTCTCAATGTATGAGGAAACAAAACAAGTTAAAACACAAAATATGAATTATCTACAAATGCTTTCAACTGACCTAGACTTGAATAGTTTGTGTAAAAAAAAATATAGGCACATCCCAGTTACTAATTATAATGCATGGGTTAGTGACATCTGGAGCAAAAATTAATGCTTTTAATGAGTGAATTTTATTAACATTGAACTGCTTCAAATATTATTTTAAGATGTATTGTGAGAGTGGAATGGGGTTTCCCGAAAACACATTATAATTCTTAATGTTCCCATGATATAGGAAAGTTTGAAGACTACTCTAATAGCCCATGCAGGCACAATATAACATTTTTAGACAATGTAATGTCTTGAAAGAAAAATCTGGAGTTTATATTTAATGTTTATAAAAAAAAAAATTTTAATAATTAGAATCTTTTTGTCTACATCACATTCTTGGAGCATCCCATTTGCTTGTATCATTTTTTTCTGAAACCATAAATTAATTACAATATTCAAGAGTTTTGTTTGAATAGTATAAATAAGTATCTTTATAATATGTGTTGTTCTATTAACTGTATGGTGTTAAGTACCATTTAACCTGTAGTAGAAAACTTATAAAAAATTCATTGTTTGGCTGTATTTTTATCATATCCATATTTGATGTTCTTAAATTGATCATTATTGTTATGTATATGTTTTTTGAAGTGAAACTTCTTTGCGCACAGGAGTGAATGGGAAATTTGCCCAGTTTTGCATAACAGTGAAAAAGCGAACAGAAGTAGTGTTTCCCCCTCCCCATCCCTCCCCCGAAACATCAACATAGCGAGGAGATAGCGAGTGAGAGGAAAAGACAGTGAGAGAGGGGGTACACCACATGACTTGCATCCGTGAAAAAGTTGGACGATTGCTAAGGTGGTATGAAATGGGGCATCTTGTGTTTGGACTAAAGGCACTTAGGTATTGAAGATATTAAATGAGTATGCTACTCGTAACGAACTCGTGTGGCGAATTTTCGTAGTTTTTATGTAATAAAAAAAAGCGTTTTCAATGAATAAATGCTCTCAAAATATTACCATTGTATCGCTGTTCCTGTTACGGGATTCTGGGACATTGTGTATATGTCACTAACGTTCATGCCAGAATCGCTACGGATAGTGTCTTGTAAACAAACACAGCGACTTCTATTAGTGATGCATTAAGTTTATATTATTAATTTTTATTTCCATTGAATTAAAATAAATTCGGGTCAGAATGCCTAGAACAAATACAAAAAGAGAAAAAGAGTTTCATGAAAGGAAAACTAGCAGCAAGTCCACGCGAAAGTGTATATATCACCAGGTAGTTCTGTCGCAGCTTTTATCATCTTTATCCATAAAGTTTTAGTGCTGTACACATCAGAGGCTGCTGCAATCATTGGATCCGATGATGATTAAAAGCCGATTATCTTAACTGGAGGTTTTAATGTTAATTTTGCTTCAGAAAAAGCAAAGCCACTCATTGAATTCTTGAAACGGACACTGAATTAGACAATGAATACTGATTCTAGAGAAGGAAAAACAAAATACGGAACCACGATTGATGCAGTTTTCTCACATTTTCTTAATTGATTGCAATCGAGGATTTTTATATCCTACTTCAGTTACCACATACCTATTGTTTCTTTCTTGGAAAATGATGCTGAAAATTGAATAAAAATATTTTCATACAATAAATGAAGTTCGAATTTTATTTGATTAAAGTAAGTTCTCTCAGCAGTTTAATATAATTAGATCTATTCCTGCATTTACGGCCAATGTCGCCAAAGAAGTTTCACTTCTATCGCGTGGCTTTCCACGTTTTCTTTTTTTTAAATTCACTTAGTTATGTATACTTATTTTTTATATGTAAGGTAGGTAACCATATTAACGTACAGGATGGGAAATGGACTGCTTTAGATTCTGGAATAGGTGGCGGAGTTGATTCGTACTTTGAGTATTTGGTAAAAGCTGCCATCTTATTTCAAGAGCCAAAATATCTAAAAATGTTTAAAGGTTAGTATATACTTTGTCTCTTGCAAATTATATTGTTTCTAACATTTGAATATGTTTTAAGCATTGTGTAATGTTCATTTGATTGAATTTTTCTTTTATGTAGAATATGAGAAGCTCATATCAAAATATATGAAGAGAGACGATTGGTATTTTTGGGTTAGCATGAATAGTGGTCAAGTAACAATGCCAACATTTCAGTCCCTTGAGGCATTTTGGCCTGGTCTTTTGGTACGTTTTCATATTAATTATGCATTAATTGTCTTCATGTATGAAATTGTACCAAACAATTTAAATTCTTTTATTTATTTATTTTTATTTAGACTTTAGTTGGAGATATTGAGCAGGCTGTTAAAACTTTATACAACTATCATTCCATATGGAAACAATATGGTTTTACACCTGAAATTTATGATGTTTCTCATAGTCATGCCAAAAGAGAGAATTATCCACTCAGACCAGGTTTGTCTAACCTTTGTTGTATTTCCAATGTATTTTAGATTGAAATTTAGGTATATTCTAATGTCAAATTGATGTGCTTGACTTCAATTGATGTCAATCAATCACCGTTTAAATTTCCATTTTTTTTTAAAGTTCACTTTAATTAGGTTTTTTAAATAATAGTATCAAATTAATCAGGTGGGCTTTTAAAATAAATTGACATAAAAGATTTTACTTGAAAGGCATTTAATGCATTTGAAAAGAAATTATAAATTATAGAATATTAGCATGAATATAAAGTAACTTGTTTGTTTTTATAATTCCTTTGTTAAACTCATATAGCATAGTTCATTAAAATGATTTTTTTATAAAAAAAATTGTAAATATAATACAGTTTTGCAAAAGCAATACAAATTATTCATACTAGATGTTTGTATTTTTCTATTTTATTTTGTTGCACAACATAGCCTTTTACTTTTGGTAGTTAGAGCCCATGTTTACTGAATCATGTCCTAAGTATTAATATAATTCAGAAGTCTCCAAACTTTTCTATCTCATTGATCACTTGCCATATTTTCTGGTTTTAAATAGTAATATGGAATTTTGAATCTGGTATTAGAATGAAAAAACAATTTAAGATTTTCTGATGATATTCCATAATATGTGGGATAAGTAAAGATCAGTTGTCTACTGTGGTATTACCATATTAAAAGCATTCTTAAACCTAGTTTCAAAATCTGAGTAGAGGCTATTTAAACATTGAATGTAGGTTGACTTTTCATCTTCCTGGCTATGTGAGACAATTAGAGAAACTAAAAATTCGTGTCGTCCAGCATTTTACTTCATTAGCTTAATTCTGGCAAGAAACGCTGAAATGATGGATTTCGTTTTAATCAAATTTAGGTTATCACCTTGTAACTGCAAGTTAATCTTATTAAATTTTGTAAGCAAATTCATTAAATAGGCAATATCTGGTTTCTACTTTCTTATAAAATTGGATGTTTAGCATCCAAAAACCTTAAAACTATGTCAAAAGTGCAGCACAACCTGTCAAACATAAGCCTTTTGAAAGCTAGCATGCTTCAGTGGGAAGGCTTTATTGATGAAAGTTCTCGTAATTTTCTTTATACAACTGTGCAAATTACTGGTTATTCAATGTACTGCTTCAAATTCAGTTTATTGCCTTAATAACTAATTGACTAACATTAATTTCCAGCGTTTAAATGTTGTACGTGATGGATGATGTAGTGTATTGCTAACACATATAATCGACTCTCGATAATTCGAAATTGCATGAAGGGACCAATGAAAAACTTTAATTGCCAAGAGGGTTGGAAGAAACTCCCAAAATACATGAAGAAAAATTTCTCTAACACATTTAAATTTGAAACTATGTAATAAAACAACAATTGTGCATGTATATAAAATTATTTTTAAAAGTGCATATTATACAGTATAAATATTATACAGAACATGTGCATTCGGTTTATTGTCCTTTTTGAAGAAGGAAAGCAATAAAAGTGTCTTTTTGCCTGAAGAACCAGAAAACACTAAGAAGGGGTAGTAGACATATAGTCATCAAAGGGGCTACACTACAGGGGAGACACGCAGAGAGAATACATCACAAAACTTTTAGCTCCAACATGTTTGCTATACATGATAGTGAGTGTTCAAATTGTCAAGAGTTTTATAAGATAACTTCGAATTATCACGTGTTTTGTAGTCTGGCTAGCCACAGATTTTCTTTCGAAATATTGAGTGTACCATAATGTATTGTTTTAGTTCGAAATATCAAGGGACTGAACATATACGTCGAATCAGCGCGAGGTTCGTATTATCGAAGGTTTGAATTATCGAGAGTCGACTGTATATTGCTTTTTTTGTAAATTTTTTAATTTTTGGTCAAAATGCAAATAATAGAGTTTGACACACGGGGGAGGGGGGGGGGAGTTTTGCTCGGTTATTTTCATAAAATCTGTTTAACTCAAATGTCAAGTAATTTTCAAAAGATCGTAAAAAAAAGCTTCGGGAATCCGATTTTTTAAGTTATTGTACCTAAGAGAAGCAAAGCGTGTAGTTTCAGGATGTAGGCTCGATTGACCACAACTATGAGAATGAGATACGGAGTGATTTAAGCATTTTATCTGAAAATACGTCATAATAGACTCGTTTTAGGGGAAGGAGACTTGAAAAAATGTAAAATCTCGTTATTTTGTAAAAAAAAAAACTTTATGCCTTGTTCTGGCGATATAAATGGTCGGTCTGATTGTGGAATTAGTATTATTATTATTTCCTGATTTCGGTACAGAAGGAAGGATGGCATTTAAAAAAAAAGTGCGTTGGAAATGTCAAAATTTTTTCCCATTACCGCCCTGCGGAGTATCTGCACAATAGGTGCTCTTATAAGGGTTGGTCAATCACTCAATTTAACGCTTTTAATTTCGAAATTTGAATGCTCAAAATGGATTTCTCGGATTATTCCCCATCTATTGGTACCTTCGATGCGTTTTTTCGTTCAGCGGTTCATGAGAAAATAGCCTCACATCAATAGATCGATACGTTTGATTGCTCTCGGCTTTAAATAGTGTAAATTGATAGATGTGTTTATATTATAATAAAATATTATGTGAGTAAAAATAGGCCATATCTGTATTGTGGATTATTCCATTTATTGATAGCCTAAATTAAAATCACGTTTGTTTAAATGAGAACTGCTATCATAGACTCCCATTTACACTTCATGGGCCTTCATTTTTCCCCTATACTGGCAAGGACCCCTTTACCTCTTGCATGGCCAATCTTATTTTCTGCGGCCTGGTGTCTCTGGGGTGTTAATAACTTAGTGATTGTTTTGTTGCTTTGAGTCCTTTACATTGTATAGTTAGCTGATTTTTTTTTTGTTTAACATTTATAAACCCCATGCACCACGCAATGTATAACACAGGGGCATACAACACAGACAGAAGAAAGGATTACAACACAAACATCCATGCCTTCTCCGGGATTCGAACCCAGTCCCTACGGCACCGCAGTCAGCTTCACTGACCACTATACCGGATGGGCGGCAGTTAGCTGATTTGGAAGTAAAATATACATCTGCCTCTTTGTCATTATCTGTCACATTCTCCTCTAGAACATTTTTACTATATCTTCCTCTGTTAGTGCCCCTACTACTGACATTATTATCAATTATTATGGGAATCACTTTTAGCAGAAGTAATTTTTAAACGCTTAAAATTTAACCAATACAAGAGGATTAAATGTACAGTTTATCATGCTGATCTGGAGATCTTGAAAATAATCTCTTAAAAAAATACAACTGGAACATACCTGTTTCTGAAATTCATATGCTTAAAATAGAAAGAACCAAGTATTAACGTTTTGATAGGAAGTCGTGACATCATCCAAGAAGAGATTAATTTGAATTTCAGTAAAATGAGAAATAAGAATCGGGACTTTACAATGTCCAGGAGCAATATCTCAAGTGAGTGCTTATTGATGGAGCTATGGTAAGAGACACCATGTTAAGCAAGTTGTAATGTTAATGCATTGCAAGTTGTAATGTTAATGCATTGCTGTGACTGTATTAATTATACCTATTTTTCATGAAATATTGTTATGTATTAAGTAATGCAAACTAATAATAAATAAGAGAAACAACTTGTACTTTACCACTGGATTTTAGTGTATAACAGATTTGTGTGTTCTCCATTCATTTTCTCACAAAGCTTTTTAAAAATTTTGGAGTGAAGTGGAAAAAACAAGTTTACCGTTTTTACAAAATAGTAAATACTTTTTGTTGCTCATTACCAAAAGATTTAGATTTCTCTGTTTTTTTCTTCGCGAGTAACAAAGCTTTTTATTGGGCTAACCATGAAAAAAAAAACTGCACCATTCATACAAATGCCAATACAATTCTTCCAATAAAGTTTTTTCCCCCAGATATGCAGACAAAATATTAAATCTATCTATTCTTCTGCTAGTCTCAAGTAATTCTTTAGAACATATGAAGTTATTTGAATTTCTTGATCATTAACAAATCTGACAAAGGTTGGAGCATTTTATTCTTTAAATCTGTTGACTTATCCATTTGAATTGAAAAATTGCAATTTTTTACTATAATCTCACAAAATCTTCAACATCATATGTCATGTCATTGATTTTGTTGACTTACTGAATTATTCAAAAAAAGGGAATATTTTTCTATTTCTCTTTGTGTATCCTCTATAATTTTACATGCAGGTATTATTAAGTTCTCACCAACTGTGTGGCTTTTCCTTTTCTGTGCAATAAACTGCAATCAAATAACTTGTTTTCATTGCAATTTCACTAAATGTTGTTGTGGTTACAAAAGCTGTACTCTTTTTATTTTGATATGTTGATAATTTTAAAATAATCAACAGCATTATTTTTCATATTATGCATTTGTCATGAAATGTCTGTTCAATTTTGTTAGAGCCATTGATGTATTAAAAAGTTTTTTATCACAAACAAAATACAGTGAAAAAGGATCTTCTGGATCACCAGTTCACTAAAGCGAATTGATAAATAACTTTCATAGAGTAATGACGAATCATCTTTGCATTTTCTTTGCCTGTTTTAGAAATTCTGTTTCAGATTCTAAATCTTCACCACTGGTCTCTCCGGATTGTTTGTCTTCAAGTACCTCTGCATTTTCTCCTTTTATAGCATACATTATCTCACTGTTTTATTTATTTATATTTTTTTTTTCCAAACTTATATGTTTCACAACCCTTGTTGGGAAATGCTGACCTGGATCACCAGACATGAATTTCATCAAGCATATACGAGATATGATTCTAGGATTGTTTCATGCACAAAATGTTGCACCTGTGTTACTTTTGCTTCAATGGAGTTGTGGATGCAGCCTTGCTGAAGACTTTAGAGGAGTCTGTTTTATGCTGAGTTACAACACTTTACTGGGCAAAAGATGTCCCTCCTCCCTCAATATTAAGGCACATTCCATGATTTTCGACTCTTCATGTATTTATTTATTAAACTTCTATAGTTTTTGTCCAAAATTTTTTGTTTTTATAGAGAGGAGAGCAACTACTTGGATATCTTCAGCATTCATAAAAATGGATAATGTCTCAGTTTTTTTGACAACCTACTAAAAGGTTATCTTTCTATGCAATAGTTTAGTAGGCATTGCTTAGTTTCTAGTTTTACAAATGATAAACCTCGCATCCCCTTTCATTATCATATCTATCACCCTTACAACTTGCCATTACCATGTTTCTTTTTTTACTGGATGGGATGATATTATTGATATAAGTGCTGAAAAAAAATATATTTTTACTGTCTCAAACTTAAGAAAACTGACCTGAATAATTTTTCCAAAACCTTTGCAAATGTCAGTCTGGAGCAGTACAAGAGTATAAAATAGTCACCACAAAGAATCTCAAACTAGTTATAATTGCATCTAGATATGCTTTAAGTTTGAGTTATCGTGATTCTTATTCATCAATGTGTAATGTACTTTACTATTTTAGTTTCATTTTTATGTATTCGGATAAAATTATGCGAAATTGCACTGTATTCCATTGTTGAACTATACTTTTTAGAAAATAGAATTTAGCTTAATTTTTTTTTGGCAGAACTTAAATTACTTTTAAGAAGTAGAATTTAGTTTAAATAAAAAAGTTAGAACTTGAATTGTTAGTATTCAAATGAATTAGTAGTAGTTACTAAAATGTAAAAATGTACAATATAATTATTTTTTCTTCTCTTGTATAGAATTTTTTATTTTCAGAATTTATTGAAAGCATTATGTATTTATACTATGCTACTAAGGATCAGCATTTACTTGAAATCGGTGTTGATATATTGGAATCCATTGAACGCAGTGCTAAAACAGAATGTGGATATGCCACTGTAAGTATACTATGCATGTATTGGAAAGTATTTTTTGAACTCGTATATTCTAAGAATCTTCTAAAATATTTCCTGTTTTATATTTTTTTAAACTTAAAATAGTAATGGAAGAACTCTATTATGAAAAACAAATTTAAACTGTCCTGAAAAGAGTTCTTTCCTTTTCTGTTTTCTTAGAAACCATGTCCGCCAAGTCACAAATACAACATTAAGTACTGTTCTTTCTTTCAGACATTCCTTTAAATGTCATAAGAGGAAAAATTTAAAGGGTTTCATAAGTAGCATATTAGTGACGATTGGATGGGAATTTTAGTGATGAAGTGGTATAATCTGGGATAATTTTACCATAGCTATGTTTGTGGTTGAGAGCAGCCATCTCAATTTACACTTTGTGTGTGCTCTGTGATTGTTGCTTTACTAATTTCTAAATAAAATGTCTTACAAGTATACCATGAATTTAAAAAAAAAACATTATCAGAAAATCTTAAAGAATTTGGTTGGAAAATTTTATAACTGCTTATTTTAGAACTAATAAATCTTTGGGCGTTAGTTTTTATCAAGCTGCTTTTATATACTTGACTCGTCATATAAGTATGTTTTGAAGAATTGATATATTTCTTAATAGCAGTAATTTTCAATAGTATTTTTTTCTTTCATAGATAATTACATTTTTGATTATTTTTTTTGTTTTATGGTATGACGAAAAAGTGGGAATATAAATAATTGTTAAATTTTTCTCATGTAGAATCTAAGTGGGAGTAGAATCCAAAAGTTTTTACACTTGGCATTAAATTCCTATTCTTAAATATTTTAAAATATTGACTCATGATCACATTCACCCTTGAGTGGCAGTACGGCCTGTGCTGGTGTATTCCTCTGGAAGCATTTTTTCCAACATTCCATAAGGCTTCCTGTGACGGTACTTTTGCCTCATCTGATGGCATAAAATAGTGCTCTATAGATTTTGTTTTTCAATGTAAATAAAAATCACCAGGGTCTATGTCAAGTAAATAGGTATTATGTGAAAGTATTCTACTTTTGGTGAAAATGTGTAGGACTTTTTCGGATCAATTGTACTGGTGTTTTCATGTATGAGGCACCATTGTGTTTCCTTTGGCAAATATAAGGCGATTTACGAGGAATGGAATCTCTTCAACTACACAAAATTTCTAGATAATGCTTCATGTTAACTGTTTTACCCTTGAAAATAATTCTAATTGAACAATTCTTTGTTAGTCAAAAAAGTAATTCCTCTATGACTTTTCCTATGAAACAGATTATCGGTCCACTTTAAAACACTGATACTGCTTGTATTCCTTCTTTCCTGATGTCAGAATCACCATACAGCTTCTGTAGAATTTTTTTTCAATCTATGCATGTGTCTGACCAAACTGCTGACATGCTCCAGCTTTGTTCTTTAAAATGCTTATTTTTTAATGTTGTAGATTGAAAGGGACTAACTTCAGAGCAAAATGTTTGTGTGTACAGTTTGGTCAGGTGACATGGACAAAACCATCCTTACTTGGTAGAGAAAGATGGATAAATGCATTTCAAATGGTGCAAATTAAACTGCATTTTTTTTTTTTTGTCTTGTGCCTTGGTGGCTCACAGTACCCAAACTTTTGGATTCTACCTCAAATAACATTAATTTCATTTCATTTTATTTTTGCACATTTTGCTCATTCATGCAGATACTCATAGAAATATTAAGCATCTCAAATATTTTGAGTGATGTCTGCAATGAATTATTTTTAGTCTGTTATATGTTATTGAATTTCGACTTTTTAAATATTGATCATTCTTTCTCTTCTAGATAAAAAATGTTTTGGATCATAAAATTGAAGATCGAATGGAATCCTTCTTTTTAGCTGAAACCACAAAATATCTCTATCTCTTGTTTGATCCTGACAATTTCATCCACAATAATGGCTCTTGTGGTGAATTAATTGAAATGTCTGGTGGAAACTGTATCATAGGAACTGGTGGCTATGTCTTTAATACTGAAGCTCACCCTATTGATATTGGGGCTGTGTATTGTTGTAGTGCAAGGCATCATGATCATCAGTTACATTTATATGAGTTTCAAAAGACCATGGATTTACATTCCCTTTTTGAAATAAGAGAAAATAAAAATTTCTTTAAAACTTTTAAAGGAAACAAAAAACAAAGTTTTAAATCTAATAACCCTAAATACAGAACTGATGCTGTCAAAAGTACAAATTCATTGAATGATTCTTCTAAAGAAAGCTCATCCCATGTTTTTAATTCTACAAGTTATCCGACTGGTATCTTAACCCTTAATGATTCATTCATTGATAATGTTAAAAACTTAAATTTCAATTCTAGATCTTTAGATTCATCTTCTTTAAATACTCAAAAACTTTCTGTGCAAAGAGCTAATTATTTTGAAATAATTTTAAATTCTAGTGTGCAGTCAAAAATGTCGTTTTTTGAGAATCCAAATGATTCAACTCATGTTAATAATGAAGACGAGCTTAATCCTGCTGATCAACAACCAGAAACTCTTTCTGAGAGTATTGCTACAAATAATAAAGTGTACAAAGAAGTGTTTGAGCTGCATTCGACTGATGGTAAATTAGATAACCATATAAACTCTCAAGTGTTTAAAAATGTAATTACTGAAAGATTAAATGATGAAAAAAAATTGGAGGAGAGCTCTGATGACACTTCCTATAATTCCTCAACATCTAACAGTAAAATTAAAGAAGACCAAGAAAATATTGCTGATGCTTTAGATGACCCATTTGATAAAGAATTTTATAAATATGAATTACTTGCTTGTCCTGCTCAGCCATTTACTGCTAGGTTAAATATAATGGGAGAAATGTTCAATGTTTAGACTTCCATTATATTGTGTTATTTAATACTCAAAACTATTTGAATTATTTTAATATATTCGTATTTATCAAAAGAAGAGATGTTTTTTTACATTTGTAAGTTTGTGGAGTTATGCATGTTTTGTCTAATTTATGATCTTTTTCTTTTTCCCTCTGGTCCTAAGCTCAGTGCCTTAAATGTTTTCAATGAATTGACTCAAATTTATATGTTTAGTTTTTAATACATTTTATATACTTTTATTAATTTGCTGTTAACTTTTCTCTTTTGGTATTTTTTTAAAGTTGTTTAATGATGAATTTCATTATAAATTATTTAAAGTTATTTGTTATATATTTTTAAACTACATGTTTCAATGTTGAAATTTATTTATTACTTTAAAGTGTAAATGGAATTTGTGATATATGATACTATGATGTTCAATGAAATGAGTTTTAATATTATTGCTGCAATCATAACGAATAATTGTTTTTAATATTGCATGCTGCCAAATTTGTAGAACACTGCCTCAGTAACTATGTTTTAGGTAAAATGAAATCCATTTTGAAACAGGAATTGGAGAATGCTACATCTTGATTATTTAAAAGCCTACTTATATAAGATTTATTTAATGTATTAGATTTTTAAAAAATTTTAATTTATATTATTAGTTTTCCTTTTAATCTGATATTATTTCTGTTAATTATTTTTTCTATTATTTTATGTCCCCGTTTTATGCTTAGTATCATGCAATTTAATATCAGTTATGATTAACAATGGAAGTAACAGTTGGTCAAATGTAAAAATATAAAGGTATTTCTTATATTACCTTGTCTTCGAAAAATAATTTTTCTAATTGTGGGATTACTTAATTAGTGCATTAGTTTGATAGAGGTAATGCCTCAAACTAATCTGTATATGTGTCTTGGTGTGTGTTTTTAAATGTGTTGCAAATGAAAAAGAAATATTTATCTATATAATTGTTCACACTTTTAGACTACCTGATAGAGAAAAATGATATTGTATGTGAATTTTATTTCTCTTGTAAAAAATGTAGGAAGTATTTCCAGATTTTTTTGAGGATGAATGATTTAAATTTTGATCAAAACAAAAAGAATTATTCCTTATTGTGAAATTTATACAAAGGAGTAATACATATTATTTTCACATTAAAACTTCTATTATACAATCATTTAAAAGTAGGAATTATCTTTAATAATATTTTGGTATGAAAATTTGCAAATCATTATCAGCAGTATTTCTGAAATCGTTTAAATAACTCAAGTTGCATTAATTTTTTTAAAATTCCATATTAGTTAATTTTTCTCAGAAATGTTTTCAATTCTCTAATATTGTGCCAATTCATTTCAATGGAGTTTTAAAAAATGTTTTTCTGTGGGGAAAAAAATTCTATATTTAATATTTGTTCTTAGAGCTTTCTAACTATGTTTTGTTTATTTTTAAAGTCTTATTTTTATGTTAATATATATATAATACAGTGTAGTAAGTGCATAATTTTTTTATATAAAAATTGAAAGCTATAATTGATTTTTGATCCATTTATTTTATTTATTCATATTCAATGTGATAGAATATTTGAATGAGCTTTATGCAATGGAATTAAATTGTAATTATTCTGATATATCAGTTTTTAAATGTGTTTTTCTTAACTATATTATTTTTTGTGTGAAAAAATAAAGTTAAGTTAATTACTGTTGAATTCTATAAGAATATTATAGAGACTAATGTCAACTGTTTTAAAAGCTTAAACTAAGCTTCATACTCACCATTTCTGAATTTGGATGCTATCAAATGTTAATTATGTCTCCAGCCTGTAGTTGATAGCTGCTGAGTATCTATTATGAAAATATAATTATGCAAATTCATTTTTCAGGGTGTGACATATACAATAATTTTAAACTATGCTGTATATTACTCAATTTTATTGTATTCTTTGTTATGTTTTAATGCTCTTGATTTTGCTCAGAAGTTAAAAAATCCTCATTTGTATTTTTTGCTGTGTGAATGTTATTTTTTGAATGAAAATTAAGTATGATTATGTCTTTTCAAACTCATGAGTGTGTGTAACCATATATAATCAGTTTAAAGCTCAATAGATCTAGTCAATTTACTTCTATATCCCTTAAAATAAAGTGATGTTACTGTAAGCTGTTGAAAAGATGTAATATATCATTAATTAATATATAATGAACTCCATTATCTCTTCCTACAGAGCAGTTGTACAATATGCTTAACTTTAATTGGCTCTATGATGTTTGTGTATAAATTATTTTAAAAGTTATGTTTAATGCTTTAAAAAGTTATGTTTTCTTTTTTACAATTAAAACAACTTCATATTGTGAATATTAATGATTTTAAAATGGATAATGTATTTGTGTGTGTAAACATTTATTGAGCCTTGTATTTATTGAAGTCATCCAAACTTTTGCTGCATTTATGGAAATTTTACTTTGAAGATTATTCCACCTTTAAAAAAGAAAAGTAAGTCATAAATATAGTTAGCTATGCAAGTGAATATTATTGTAGTAATTAGTGTGTAACTTTTGTGTTGAACTGGATAAAAGTTTTTGCTAAAATTAAGATTTAAATGAATAGAATATCTTGGAAGGAACCATAAATATCAAACAATAAGGCATCTAAAGAAGAAGACATTAAAATAGTGATAAGTCAATAAAATCTTTAAAAATCTTGAATTCCTCTAAGTTTCTTTATAAAGAGCTTTGCATATCTTTATTAATATGTTAAATATTGACATGAAAAAATTAATTGTGAAAATCAAAAATTATGTAAATTGTTACTTAGAAACTTCTTATCTGCTTATTTGGGATATTCAATGACTTTATGCTCATTTACCTTTTTTAAAAAAAAAAGTGAATATATCTTCTTTAGTGATAATAGTATTTTTAAAGCTAATATTTCTTCATTGTATTTGTTCATTTGCTAAATCCATTATTATCATTTTGTTTGTCAAAGTGAATAGGTTGAATTCCAATGTGAATATACCAATGTAGAATCCTTTACTTCATATAGAGAAAAATTGGGTCGTTTCTCTGATCAACTAATAGGTTTCTCTTGTCTTAAGAAGAAAATAGGCTAGTTTGTGTATAAATATTGATGATTTATGGCTTAATTTATAATATAAAAACTGCCTCATTAGTAGAATACTATTTTAATTTGCTAACCATGCTAAAAAGAAATCCAAATAATACATTATTTTTTAAAAAAATCTATTTTAATAGCCTATCTCCAAAAAACTTGATTAGATATATTGAAGTTTTCATTAAGGAGTTTTGTTTTGTTCAAGAGTGTAATGTTATATAATTTAAAAGTATATACCATAGTTAACAATTCAAATTACTCTATATTATTTTGTGGGTGTGGTTGCAAAAATGAATTATTGATAAATTATTTGCTGAATTTTATTATTAAAAATATACAAAAGTATTTCATAATGATTGTTTTTTCCATCTATGTTTCTGTCTTTGGATATATTTAGAATAAATTTTGAATATTTTTAGTATGTTTATAATATCAGATAAATAAGTCATTTAGTATATATACATAACTCTGTATGGAATAAATTAATCCTCTAAATGTCAAATAATTATGAGAATTTCTGAATTTCATTATATGTATAATATATACAAAAGCATTTTCTGAATAACCCTAACATACTTAGAAAAAGAAAAGTGATCCCTGCAATTTGTAAGAGAAAAAGTATTAGCTTATATTTTCTTCATTTAGGATGTGAAGGACAGAATAAAGTAATATTATATGTTTTTAGTGTTGCCTTTTGTTGCTGCTTGAATAATTTTTAGAGTGCTTTTTTTGTCTTTAGAAATAAATATCGATTTTTTTGTAGATGATTTGTGATTGATAAAGAAATTGCATACCTCATTCTTTCACATTTAACAATGGAGACTGTGTTGCTGAGTGGGATTTATCTCCCATTTTTCCATGCAGAGATCCATAATAAAAAAGTTTCACAAATTTTTGTAGCTCCTGAAAGAAACCATTAATGTTTCTGCCCTTACCATGGTAACCTATATGTATTCGAACCTAAGATTTGTTTTTTAAGGTAAATGTCAAAAAATAATGTTGTGATTATAATGAAAAGGAATAACTGAAGAGATTTTATGGAGAAAAGGTCAACAAACAGGAAATCAGCTTCTGATGTATAAAATTTTGATGGAAAAATTTATTTAAATTTCATGTCAAATTTTCAATTTTTAATGGACATTAATTAGTATTTGTTCTTATTTAAGTCTTAACTGATATTCATTGCCAACCCCTTTTAATAATCCATTGATTGGTGACAGAAAAAAAACTGAAATAGAGCTCTAAGTAAGGAAGGGAACTACAATGCATTTAGTATTAACGATTTATAAGAAAATGAATTAAAGTTTGAAAATTATGATGAAAAAGTGCAAAATGCTACATTTAAGCGAATAAATGTTAAAATTTTTTAAGCTTTCCTAATCATATATTTTTTTATCCCAAAGCATATTAAAAAGGGGGGGGGAGTAAAATAAATGTCAAACATTCTTTAAGCTGCCATAACCAAGAATGTCATTTATTCCAAGGCATATTAGAATAGATTTCAAAAATTTAATATTGTTTTGTATCTTTTGTTATTTTAGTCTGGAATCATTTATTTCTTGTGGTATGATTAAATGCTTGTGTAAAATTGTTCTTTATTTTTTTTTTGTGAGTGTAAAAGTTATTTTTCTCTAAAAATACTCTAACTAAACATAAGTATTCAAATTGCTTTTACTGATACACTAGATTTGATGATTAGGAAAAATATAATTTTTCATCTAAACTAATGAATGTATCATAAACTATTCCAATTATTTCTGTTTAAATTTGGTGATGTTATAAATCTTATTTCAAAACTAAGCACAAAATCTGGGTTCATTCATTTTTCATACTATTAAGAGTTCATGATGTATGTGTATTTCTTCAGAATAGCAAAGGCTTATCAATGTGTATTTTGTAACATAAGCTTTCATCTCACAAATAACTTAGGTTGGGCATTGGCTCTCAAACAGTCAATCTGACCTCTTTCTACATTTACTTTTAATTTTTCTATTATGTAGTTTAAATAAAATTATGTTAAAGTTAAAGTGAATGTCTGTGGGAAAAAGGCTCATGTTGTAATATCATAATTTTACTATTAAAACACCTTGTCATCTAGTAAATAAAAAAAAAAGAAAGTTCCTAACATATATTTCGATTAAGTAAAATAGCTGTTACCTAGCAAAGCATTTTATTTATTATATGAATTGTTTTATGTAATAAAGAAAAAGCATTTTTTCTGTGGGTTTATTTGATTAAAAGTATGTGGATCCTACTACTCAGCATATGATATTTGTACAATTTTCTATTATTTTTATCAAATCAAACATGCTGAATGAAAAATAACTCTTGAAAATATCTCATGCAATTTTTTCAAAAATAACTTTCAATTAAGTTAGGGAAAGAGTTTTGAAATGAGCTAGAATTATATCTTAATTTTAATTGTAAAATAAATTGAAAAATTTGAGTAGCAGAAAATTTTGCATTTAATCAGGACTTGTACAAGATGGTGCTACCATTTTCATAATTCGAGAACTGTGCCATTTTCAGCAATGCATTTATAGTAATAAAATTAAACTTTAATTTGATTTTAATATCTGCAATTAATATAGGTTTTTTGAAGACATTCAATGCCTAAAATTTATGTAATTTGTAAAGGAAGGAGTTATAAGTGTAAGGATTTCAGGAAAAGATTTTCTTAAATGTAAAAATAATTTGTATATGTAATAGAGAAAATATTTTTGAAATCTCTCTCATCTATATGTAGTCTTTATTTTTATAGTTGCATTAAATCTGAGACAGAAGATGTTAAATTTTATAGTTAGTAACATTCGATATTTTTGCCTTAACTGTAAAACAGGTTATTGATCTACTAAATTGCTTGTTTGTTCTTTTCTGTTATGTTTTCCTAGAAAAAAATTTTGTATTAAAGAAATAATATATCAAATTATATTAATTTGTACATTACTTTATGTAAGAAATCTTCCTCACACTTGTTCATATTGTTATTTTTAATCTTCATTCTTTTTTATGTATACAAATATATTTTAACTTTGATTCTTATTTTGCTTATGAAGTTTGAGATCTATTATGTCTAATTTTTTTTAATAACAAAATTCTGTTAATTTTTTTGTGTGTATGTGAAAAAAGTTGGAAATTGTAAGTCACATTCTTTGAAGTGTTTTGACGGAATTGAAAATGAATGTTTTTTCTTTAAATGCAGCTGCAGTGAAATTTTTCTACAATTAATGAATCTATCAATACATTGAAGTATTGTGTTTATAATTATGACTTTATTACTAAGCAAATTATTATTTCCAAGATTTTCTACCATGAATGTACAACCTGAAATAGGGTGTCGTAATCATTTTAAAATTGGTGGTGTTTAATAATTGTGTATTTGTGAGAGTGATTGTTTATTGGCACAAAAGCCTATGTATTTGTCAGTAAAGTGTACCTAGGAATGTTGTTTATTAATCTAGCTATAAATATGTGTGTAAAATAAATATAGTCAAGGCAATTTAAACTTTATTTTAATGATATTGTGCACAGCTATGTAATAATCAATGTATGTTTTAAGGATCATCTTATAAATTACCGTAAAATTCTGCGTATAATGCACACTTATAATACCAAAAATTAGTTCGAAATTTACGGGGGGCATTATGCGCCGGGTATAAAAATTATAGCTTTAAGAATAAAAAAAGAGTTGGGCATAAAAAAAAAACTAGACATCTTACTAGATAGAAACATAGGGTTGTAATTGTAGAATCATACTATTTTTTAAAAATCTTGTCATAATACCTCTAATAAAGGAGTTCAAAACATAATGGAATTGCACACGTGCATTTCAGGTTCCTTCGTAAAAAAGGGAGTGCGCGTTGCATGGCAAATATAACTAAAAATAAAAAAATGTAGCTTAAAAATATAGTTGTGTGTTATACGCCGGATTTTACGGTATGTTTTATCTGCTTCTATATTATACCTTAATCATTTTTATAAGTACATTTTTCTTTTACATTAATTGGTGGAATAAAATACATTCTTTATTTTATACTACTTGAGTATTCAATAATTATTTCCCTTTTCATGCTCTATTTTTAAATGTAGTTTATTAAGAAACTGAGGCCTAATATTTGGTGAATAAAATCAAAGCATTTTCTTTTTCATGTTGCTCCTTAATTTGATCTCTTTGACTGAAATTTTAAAACGATTTCCAATTTTACTTTTTTTTTAATGTATTATATTTCTGGAATTTTGTACGATCTATAGTCAGTAACATTTAATTTTAATATTAGTAATTTTTGTTTAGATTCTTTAGAAATGTTATCCGTTTAATTCATATATTGTAAGTACTTAAACTTGTAAATTTACGAAAAAATGAACAGAAAAACTAAGTATTCATTCAATAATTAGTGAATATTTAGTAAATTTGATTCAAATTTATCTTTAAATGCAATTTATAAATTTTGTTAATTTATTATAATATTTAATCACAAAAATTTAAACCAGTTGAGTATGTTGAAGTTTTTCAACAATTATATGTTTGACATTGTTAAGTTTCACGAGTGACCTATGTGTGTGTCTTCAAATTTTCTTTTAATCATAACACTTTCAACTTATATTCTGTTGTCTTTTAAAGCATGTGAGAAATGAAAACATTCCTTATTTTACGCTGTATTTTTATTTTGGGTGTAGGAAATTGAAAATCATTCTTGTGTATGCATTTGATATCAAAGAAACTTTTAACTGTGACAAATGTATTAACTTGATTATATTGTGATAAATCCTGCTATAAATGTTCAATAAATGGAAATGTGTATTAATTTGCTGGATACTTATTTTTGAATACAATACACACATGTATATTCTCGCTGTACTTTCATATGGAGGGAATCAGGGACCCTCTACCTGCCCTCCAATGTTTGAGAAATCCACCATTGCGATAGCGGAGGCTTAATGGAATGGGCAGGCATCACGTTGGATGGCCACACACACCATCATGTCTTTAAAAGATGCACTGTGACTGCTGTAAGACATAGGGATGAGGTCTTGGAGCCCTATGTTAGCCTTTTCACGGGTGCAGTTGGCCCTAATTTTAATTGATGACATCTCAAGGCACATACTGGTCATCTGATCGACGAATTTCTGAGAAGTAAGGATATTCGCCGAATAGATTGGCCAGTTAGATCTCCAAACCTCATCCACATAGAGCATAGGTTCTCAACGTGGCCGTTTGAGGCTTTCGGTGGGGGGGGGGGCAGTAAAAGATCCAGAGAAAATTAGGAGGCGTTGGGATGGCACAGAGTGGCATAGGCAGATTAACCAAATATTATCTACTAACAAAAGTAAACTTTAATAATGTTTACTAAGTTGATTGTATGTATTTAAATCATTTCTATATCACATGTACGAAAATTCACATATTTCGATAGTTCGGAAAGTGGACGAAAAACTTAAAGATTACATTTTTTACATTCAGACCTACATTAAAGTAAATTTTGCTACATTGTAAATTTTAATTTCTGTTGTGTACGTGTTGTCTTTGTCTGTGACAGTAGGAAAAATGTTTCGTCCACTGCATTTCATTACAAATATTATCCAAGAAACATAATTAAATATTTTAACCAGGAATTAACGTGTGATTCCTTAAAGACTGAAACTATCAATTTATATTTATTTTGAAAGCAATAGTTTATTATGAGTTACTTCGTATCATCAAAACCCCTGCCTTTCTTTATAACAGGTAAGCTAAAACTTTTATTCCACTTTTTTAAATGAAGAAATTCAGTAGCGTTTCAATTTCAACAGTGTCCTATCTATGACTGAAATACATAATATATTACACATTTAAATATATTTGTGGCAATAGCTATTTCTGATTCGCAAGTAAAAAAATTGGGGCCTTAGAAAAAAAATTTAAGTAAATGTATCCTATTAGTAATAGGATATTTATTAAAACTTAACTCTTGTTTTCACCATGTATTATGTTCAGTTTTTATTCTAGAGTGGGAAGGGGTGGTATCGAAATATTCACTAGAAAAGGAGGTGGTATCGAAATATTTACTAGAAAAGGAAGCGCTAGTTCAAAAAAGGTTGAGAACCTATGGTATAGAGCAGAGGTTCCCAAACTTTTTGTCTCGGTTTGGGATAGGCCCCTGCTTAATTAATATTGAATTTTTGCAAATTTATCAACTTAAATGTCTTTTTGACAGCTGGTACTACAACTCCGACTTTAAAAGAATTAAATTTCTAATTGTAATGAAGTATAGTGTTTAAAAATCACATGTTAATTAATTTAATTAAAAGTTAATTAGTAAATAGAACTGTGTTAAAAAATTAACTAAACAACAACCAACTGATTTTAAAGGCAGGAAGGAATCTCTAGCACTACAATATCAAATTTTCAACATTTAGTATTAATCTTGCCTGGTTTAACCTTAAATTTTCTTTGTTAGTGTCCAATTTTTTTTTTTTTTTTTTTTTTTTTTTTTTGGAGATTGGCAACCACTTTGAAGCTCCTTCACACTAGGAAAAGTAATGAAAAACTTCCTCACGATATTCCAAAAGTCGAGACAAATAACAGGTTTGTCTTTTTAAAGCCAAAATTGCTGGCATCCACTTCTAAACTTTAAGATCTTCCTTAGTGTTTATTACGATCAGTTCCTATTGTAATATGACATTTTTTTTTTCATTATTACTATACGAATTCATTGCCTACAGTATTGCCATAGTCAAATCATTCTCAAACCTAACTTCAAAATCTGAATAAAAGGCATTTAAATGTTGAACGAAGGTTAAAACGTTCTGACCGAATGTCTGTGACAAATTTAGAAAATTCGGGACCTTCAGTATCATACTCTTTAACTTAACTCAGGAAAGAGAAGCGCTGAAATGTTTCTTGCTTTAATAAAATTTATACTGTCACCTTGTAAATGCCAGTTAATTTCATTATATTTAGTAAATAAATCTGTTAAATAGGTAAAGTTTGTTTTCCACATGATTATAAATTTTTTTTAAAAATTAGTCACGGTTTAGTTTAATGAGAGCCACCATCATAGACCTTCAATTACACCTCATGGACCTCCAAATTAATTTTTGACTGGCGTAGACCCCCAGGGGTCTATATAGACCACTTTGGGAATCACTGGTATAGAGCGTGCCTTGGGACACCCTGGGAAGGACAATTGCAATTCCCCTCCTAGAACATCCAAGGCTTGAAAACAGAATTGCTGAACGAGTGGTATTAATTGACACAGGAATTCATACATTTCCTTATTTCCGTTATAAAATCACTGTGTGAGACCTATTTATCTGAAAGAGGGAACTATACCCCCTCTTAACCAAATTTTTTGTCATATTCTGCAACTGCTGTTCCGAACCTTCCGACTTCGATGAGTGTTACGCACGATGATGGGTGTGTATTTTAACTGTTGAATGGTTATTTTTTGCGTTATATCAGCCCTATATACATACCAAATTTCATCAAAATCTGTCTTGTAGTTGTAGAGATAATCGATAAAATCCAAAAATCTTCTTAATTTTGAATATCAGTGTATTAAAGTACGTTTTGGAGATTCTAATTTTCCTATGTTTCTATGTACATAAATATTGTTCTTAATTATTAATAACATAAAAATAAATTAGTTTGCAAAAATTTGAATATTTTCAATTTTAAAAAGTTTAACAAATCTTGTTTAGATCATAACTATCTTTTTATATAATTCCCCTTATAATTACATTTCTAATGCGTTCAAGATTTAAGGTATGTTTAAAAATATTTGTTTCCGATTGTCGCATTCTCTCTCTTTTTTTCCCGTTTTCTTTTTATATTTATCTCTTAAGCTCTTTGTTTTTGCTAGGTTAAAAATTTTTTAAATTTTTAACATTCCTTCATACATTTATAGAATGGCGCCTCAGTTTATATTTATTAATAATTTTAGTTTATTTTCGCATCGTTTGAATTTTTCTCTTTGGTCTTTTCCTTTCGATAAATTTTTTTAAAAATTTTAAATGATATAATTTATTTTTTTGGTATTTTATCAATTTTCCCTTAAATGTGCTATTGTTCTGTTATAGTGGAAAGTTTTTGTTTCGACGTTTTCTTGTGCTGTTATTAGTCTTAAAATACCCCTTTAATTAGATTTTTTTTTTCTGGCTTAAGTATGTAGATTAATTTTTTACTTGGCACTATGATTGGCTGGCCTTAAAAACTAAATTTAACCCTACAATCTTAGTAAGGCTAAGAATTTGCTACTATACTTCTGTGGTTATCTTATCTTTAACAATACTGTCTTGTTATATTCCTTTGCTTTGTTACTTATTGCACAATTTAGTACATGATTGATTATATATATATATAATATACACTAGCATGGAGGGGGGGACGAAAGCAACTAAAGAGCCTTTCAACATGCAACCATGAAATTGTTGAAAGGTGTGTGTGTGTGTGGTATAGTTAAATGGCAGCGCAATAGAAAGATGAGGTCTATGCACATATCAGCTCTATAATATTGGAGGAGACGTCACTTTACGCAAACCCTTAGAATGTGTGCTCTCATTGCCAAGGTAACTTTAAAAGAAGGAAGGACGGATTTCAGACATTCCCTAAATATGAAAGTGAATTTGTACGTGCATAATGGCTACAAGGTACCATCAGGATTCTTTCACACTAGGTAGAATGATCGGAAAGCTTGAAGAGGGGGTGTAGTTTGTCGAATGTTGTGTCGGAATCGACAAAAGGGTAGCTTTCAGATGACAGGTACAACTGTAAAGAAAAGTTAACGGTGGTCGTCTGAGAAAAGCGATTGCAAGTGATGACCGGTATATCGTTCTGCATGCGAAAAAAGATCAGAACCAAACGTCGAACAACATTGCTCAGCAGCTGCGTGCGGCAATCGGACGTCAGATATCATGAATTACTGTGGTCAAACGTCTGCATAAAAGTAGCCATTTCACCCGTCTTCCTGAACACTGTATGCTATCAACAGCAGCCTATCGGCTTCTCTGTTTAATGTACTACATCGTTGTAGTTACAGTTAATACAAATACAAGATATCTTGTCAATGGAGTTACGTTATACTGATGAAAGTCGTTTCAGTTGAGCAACGATTCTCAGCACCATTCTATATGAAAGGAGGTAGGGACGCATTTGCACCCCACTAACATCATGGAAAGAGACTGTTGGGCTTATCCCGGAGTGCTTGTGTGGGGAAACGTTATGTTGGATGGACGAACGGTGCTTCATACTTTCGACATTGGTTCACTTACTGTGCTCCACTGGCTTAAATTCCATTCAACAAGCGTGGGATGCTGTAGAGAAATACCTGGAAGCAAGATCTCATCCTCCGGAGACCACCAGACAGTTCAAACGGATGCTCCTAAACCAGTGACAACTCTTACCTCAAAAACTGCTGGATTATTTGGTATTGAGTAGAAACAGACAGTGTCTGTGACGGTAATTCAATTAGGGGGGGGGGGGAGTGCCATATCCCTTACTAAGGAATTTCGTCTTGTTGTTCAAGAAAATGTTTTTTTCCTAACGCTATTCTGTTAATAAGGTGACCTTTTCTGATTTTTTTTGATAGTGGATGCGTACAATTCATTTTGGGGCTTCTATGCTTTCATAAACCTTTCAGTTTTACATTGTGCCTCTGCAGTGTAAATTTTGTTTCCCAGTTAATTTTTTTTTAAAGTACGGAACAAAATTTGAAAAGTTGCTTAAGCTTTGCATACAGATGTATACATGTGTTAAATTTGTGGAACTTTGTTTCACTATTTAGATCAGTAATTCTCAAAGACCCCCAGGGGTCTATGACGACCTCCAAGGGGTCTACGTCAGCCAAAAATTAGTTTGGGGGTCCATGAAGTGTAAAGGGGGGTCTATGATAGTAGCTCTCATTAAACTAGGTCGTGACTTTAATTTTAAAAGAAAATTTATAATCAAGTGGAAGTCACAAATTTTACCTATTTAACAGATTTATTTACTAAATTTAATTAGGTTAATTTGCATTTACAAGGTGACAGCATAAATTTTATTAAAAGAAGAACCATTTCAGCTTTTCTTTCCTGAGTTAAGCTAAAGAAGTATAATACTGGAGGTCCCGATTTTCTAAATTTGTCACAGACAATCTGTCAAAACGTTTTAACCTACGTTCAACATTTAAATAACTTTTATTCAGATTTTGAAACCAGGTTTTAGAATGCTTTAGCCTTGGCAATACCACAGTAGGCAATGAATTCATATGGTCATATTAAAAAAAAAATGTCACATTACAATAGGAACTAATAAGCACTAACGAAGATCTTAAAGTTTAGAAGTGGATGCCAGCAATTTTGGCTCTAAAAAGTCAAACCTGTTATTCGTCCCGTCTTATGGAATATCGTGAGGAACTTTTTCATTGCTTTTCCTAGTGTGAAGGAGTTTCAGCTTGGTTGCCTATCTCGGAAAAAAAAAGAAGAAAGAACCTGGACACTACTAAGAGGATGTTTAAAGTTAAGATTGATACCAAATAATGAAAATTTGATATTGTAGTATTAGAGATTCATCCCTCCCATTAAAATAATTTGTTTGCTGTTTAGTTAGTTCATTTAACAGTGTTATTTATTTATTAACTTTTAATTTAATTAATTAACATGTGCTTTTTAAATTTTAAACACTCTACTTCATTACAGTTAGAAATTTAATTCTTTTAAAGTAGGAGGAGGAGTACCAGCTGTCAAAAAGACAGCTAAAAGTTGAAATATTGTAATAGTAAAATAATTGAAATAGTAAAATAGGTTGATATATTTGCAAAAATTCAATATTAATTAAGCAGGGGTCTACCCCAAACCGAAAAACATGGCAAGGGGTCTATGAGACAAAAAAGTTTGGGAACCTCTGATTTTTAGATCATAATTTTATAATAGAACTTTAATTATATCATTAATTTCTGATGAGTTAAATATATCGACTCAAAATCCAAAGTTTGCTTAGAGTAAATTTATTTGTCTTTTAAATAATGAGAAAGAGTACGTAACTACTTTTAATTGCAGCTGTATTATCATGAAGTTTATTCTTTTATTATGAATAATTATGAAAACACACACAATCAAAAGTACACTTTATATTAAAGAATAAAATCAAAGCATCAAAGTAGAAAAAACTCCAAAACATTCGACGTGAATGCCAGTTTGCAATAAACATTGCTGGTTTAGACTGCTTTTAGCGGGTCAGTTTTAGCGTCTAACCAACCTTTCCCTTTCGATTCATAGTACTGGGTGAATTCTAACTGATCATAATGAATTGAAGTCTTCTGAATCCATCAAAATTTATCAAATATAGGCCCATACGTAAAATTCATTCGAAACAACTGCACTAATCATCTAACAATGACATTTTTTAATGAACAATAAACTAATTTAAAGCAGTGAGTAGAAAGTTTCATTACAACCTTTTTGAGGCATTCAAAATAGTTTATTATTAATATTGTTGTAATAACAAAAATAAATTATAATAAAAATTATAAATTTTTAAAAAAAATTATTAAGAATGATCTATATTTCTATATTTTTTTAATTAAAAGTGTCGTTATTTGTGTACAAGCAATAAGTTATTTCATGCACTTTATGATATTGATAACTTTTTACAAAACTGAAAGGGTATTTTTGTTTTTAGACATCCCTTTGAAAATTTATGTACCTTTTGATTTTATCTGTTACTTTTTGCATTATATATAATTTATAATTACCTTCTCTATAGATAGAGATATGTATGTTACTATTCCAATATGTTTTTTAATAATACTGAAGTTGAAATCGCCCCCCACCCTCTCTCTCCTCTTTTAATCATAAATGTAAAAACAAACAGGTGTTTTATTATTACTAATTTGAAATTAGGAAAATTTTCTTTATAATGATTATTATTTGTAACTTGATTTAATCTGGCTGCAAATTTACATATTCAGTTTGAATTCCTTTTTTTACCAAAAAAGACAATATATTCAATATATCAAGATCAGTAATATGTTCATAAAAATGTAAATGGATATCAGCTTGATAATTACTTGCTGGTTCATCTTGTAGTAAACATTTCACCCAATAGATTGCGATAATATACGTAAGTGTATCCCTTTTTTTTTCTACGAAAGGAAATGTCATAGGAACAGCTTTTTTTAGACCGAATGGTCACGCTATTCGGATGGAAGTAGGCAAGATGTACCGCTAAAGTGTACTGATATTCAGGCGATGAGTTAGTTCTAAGCTTTACTTACTTTGGGTCCGACGACCTTTTGCGTCGTGATATCAACATCAGATGAATTGTAGCCCAAGCACAACCGTAGATTGATAATACCACCAACATTCAGATTCGCGAGAATACGGAAAAGCAACTGCAAACCCAAGGTCCTTACAACTGTTTAGTACTAAAATATGTACAAATGTTTATGCGTTTTTTACTCTAAAAATAACAATCAATAAGCAACATGGGGGAAGCAAAAATTTCTCAGATACAGCAAAAAGGTTTAGAGAGTGTAATCAGGCTTTCTTGGTGCTCATAATACAGCTAAGATTTATCAGGAGCATAAAATGAAGTTAAACATTTTATGAAAGTAAATATCATTAAAAGTGGCCAGCACAATAAAAATTGTAGCTTGAATAACATTAGGCCTTGCAAAATGGGTAGTCGTTTCATTACGCAATCAACATGCATTATTACAAACCACAAAAGTACATTACAAATAATCGTAAAAAAATTACACAAATGCTTAAATTTAATGCTGTAGTTAGGCTTTAATATCACCCACTCACGTTGGCCTTCTACAATCCGTCTGGTATTGATATCACGATACAGACGATTGTCGGCGCCAAAGTAAGTTAAGCTTAGAATTAAATCATTTGAGAGTACATCTTGCCCAGTTTCACCACCAGTTGGTTTGAAAAATCTGTTGCAAAATTACATCCTTCTTATTTGAAATTATGGAAAAGGATATAATACGTTTAATAAAAAATAATTCACACAATGTAAGACATCGAAATTCGACTGTAAACAAATCTGTGTTGCCTAACTCAAAAAGAAAATTTAGAAAGAACATTTTTTTATGATCATTTATTCAAAAAAGAAATTAATTCCACCACAAGGATTTTAAAAAAATGAATAAATACAACCATAAATAAATATATTTACAATAAAATGTGCTACAACCTCCTGAAAAACTACTGGAAATATTAATTTTCATAGAGTTAAGACTTGACACGTCTGATGACGTCATATCTGGAAAATCGCTTATAATTTTAAAATCGTTTATATATTTAGCTGGAAAATCGCTTAAAAACCGAATTTTAAAAAAAATCTTAAAGCGAATTTTGAAAAAAACTCTTCGTAGTTAACAGCATTAAGATCTATAGTATTTATGTGCCAAGTTTTATACTTCTGGGTTACTTAGTTTGGCCGAAACAGGTGAAACACACACACACACACAAACTCTTTCTTTTATAAATATAGATTTATATATATGTTACCGGCAAAGTATGAAATGCCGGCATTCTATAGAATGCCTAGGCATTCTATACAATGCCGGACGTTTTTAGGCAAAGTATGAAATATGAGATTTATTACATACTTTGCCTAGGCATTGTATAGAATGTCTAGGCATTCTATAGAATGCCTAAAGCTATTTTGGCAAAGTATGAAAAAAGGTAATGATAAGGATATTATATCATTGACTTACATTCCTAAAAGTACAAATGTTATTCTGACAAAATAATGAGACTACCATTAGAAAAAATTATTGTTAAATTGTGATTTCGTATATATTTATATTCAAATTCCTTCAAAAGTTCCAAGTCGATAGAAACCATCCTATTTCCTACTCATTACAAGTGCCAATATAATGGCATTCGGGGGGAAAATCCAACGTCTTACTACAATAACGTTTTTTAAATAATTTTGTGTTTTTTCTGGCAAAGTTCACAAAGGTGGATCTACAAGTTCAATATCATAACGTGTAACATTTTTGTATTTGGTTGAAAGTTTTTCAGAATTCTATCACATCCCCAGAATTCGGAATTTAATTTTGCTCTTGGCAGATTAAATTCCTAGAACATGTTCACATCGTCAGAGCTCAGGTACCTCCCTCTGGGAAGAATACTGCGTGCTAAAATTACCGGTGGCAATTGATATCCCCTACATGGTACCGTACTAAAAAGGGATACCAACAAATGGGTGAATGTACTAGATCTGAAAATGATAAAAATACCAATCTGCAGCCCCACTGAAAGAAAAAAAAAGAATCCGTGACATAATACTGTATAGCAGTTCTTCCCAACATTTTTATTTTCCGCACCGGTCAACGTTTGACAATTTTACGGTGGCCCACTGAGGGTGGGACGTTGATTATTTATATTTTAAAATTTGATTATTTGATTTTATAATTTGCAGTAGAACACCGTTTATCCGAATCAATTGTGACCGGACACCATTCAGGTACGGGATTGTTCGGATAACCGAAAACCGAATGCTATCCACGCAGTATATGAAACCGGACACTATACGAATATGGAAAATCATCACATGCAGGAAGCGTGCTTGAAGGAAAAGCAAAATAGGGGCAAAATGTCGCCTGAGTGAGTGAATATTAACGTCCAATTGTTACGCTACACGAGGGCTTTTGGTGACGGACCTCGTAATTTTGAACCATGGTCAAGTGACGAGGACGACACCTGAGTTGGCACCCCTCTCCTAACTACCACACCAACGGGAGGACGTTTGAGCATTCGACAGATTGAACGTGCATCGCTCCCCTACACGGCGGGTCTTCAATGGTACTGGGCCCGAACTCATGGCACGCCAGCCACGAGTCCAATACTTTGACCACTTGGCTACCACGGCCGTGCAAAATGTCGCAATTTTACCTTTATTGTAGAAAATAACTTATTTTTCGCTGTACCATTGTACACCTTCGTTTTTTCACAGCAAGGTCTCTGACCAGGGGTTCGGGAACACTGTTTTATGGTACTGTCGCCTTCTTTATGGTACTGACGCCTTCTTTATGGTACTGACGCCTTCCTTACGGTACTGACGCCTTCTTTAACAGGTTAAATGAGTTTACTTTTATTTTCCGCAAACATCACATCATAGCTATTCAGCAACCAATAGTCCCTGGGTTCCTTCTTCGTAGCCATTTTAGCATTTTATATATCAGTTATTAACTTCTATTAAGTAATTTCAGTCAAGAAAAAACCGATTTTTTTTGGCAGCATCAACTCGAATTTTGGACAACTAGCCGTCGAATAGTGTTTCATGTCTATGGACCATGGGTCGGAAACCTTTTAGCTGTTGCGTGTCAAACCAATCTACCTATATGATTCAGAGAACCACATAGTAGAGCATTTTTGAAACAATTGAAACATTTACAAATTTGTTGAGTGCCTCTGAGAATTGTACCTCGTGCCACATGTGGCACGTCTGACATAGGTTGCCGACCCCTACTATAGACCATGTCTCCTTCTCCGACACTATATCTTGCCCTTTCATTTTCAGGTAGCACAGGAAAAAATCAATTTTTTGTTGAACAAGTTTAAGTAAAATTGAGTATTTTGACATTTCCGAACAAACAGCAATGTAGAACTAACAGATTCTGAGCCTGAGACACGCATTAAAAGTTTTATGTCTAGCCAATTGACAATATTCGAAACGATCCTGAGATGTATTTCATACTTTGCCGGTTTCTCATTAGGCATTCTATAGAATGCCTAGGCAATGTGGGAAATAGGAATCATTTCATACATTTTGCCGGCTAGATTTAGGCATTCTATACAATGCCTAGGCATTCTATACAATGCCGGATTTCATACTTTGCCGGTAACATATATATATATATCTTGTTCACATAAATTTTCAATCATGAATAAAATACTTTCTATTCATCCATTCAAATTCAAATGCATTTTTTAAACTTGTAGAGTAGTACACTTGATGTAAATACAGTTTTTTCAAATATTAATTCAGTAATTAAATTTAATTAATTAATGTTAGTTTTATATGGGAGAAAAAATTAACTTTTTTCCGAATGAAGGCAATAGATGGGGATAGTATACATTGATTATCACACAGAATATATATTGTTTTTCTTTGTTGACCTAAGTAGGAATTGACTTTAAAAAAATATATAATACTTGTTTTATCAGCTTTTTACTACATTATGATAAATAAGGCGACAACTCTTTTTTTTCTCACGCTAAACGAACTACTGAGATAGGACAAGATAAATCTGAATATAGATTTTTTTACCCATTGTAAACGTCAACAGTAATCTAAAGATTCAGTAAAGGTGTGAAAAGCTACGAGAAAGCTTTTCTTATTTTATCACTAGCAAAATATATTCTTGTTGTTGCGATTGTGGTCAACACTTTTGATACTGCTTTCAAATTATGAGGATTGCCATGAATTTAATTATTGTGCAGTGAAATTAATTCAAAAAAAGAAGAATCAAAACAAATATATTACTCTAGTTTCATCATTTATTAAACAGCGTTTCCTTTATTCTGTATTTATAAATTTCGTAACTTTAAAAATACAGCAAACCTTATTTGAAGAAACAGGAAAAATCTGGAGTTGCTGCGCTTAATGAGATTTTCTTACAAGTTTTTAATTTTTCATCACCAGATTTTTTCTTGTAAAAGTGACTCTAAACTAGTTAATAATGCAGCATATTGGGATTTATGAAATCTCAATATGCAGCATTATTAACTAGAATTTAACCAATGTCTGCAAAATATACATTATCTTCACTTTTCTTAAATTATAACTAATCCGGTTTTTTTAATGGCACAAAAAAAGTAAAATAAGTTGATAAGTTATAATTATGTGCTCTCTGGATATATATAAATAAGATATCTACATTTTATTGAATAGACAATAGCTTTTTGATCAGCTCTGATGAAAACACTGTGATGTGGTTTCATTCAGTTTTAGCCGCTCATCAATATACTACACCCAAATGATTTCAACAAATACAGAGTACAAGATTTGATCAATGAATATTTGGCTTCGCTGTTGATGTTGATACATGATACATATTTTAGCTATCATGCACCACTTTACACTGAAGTCTACTCTTTAGATCATCGTAATAAATCCATATTTTACCTTATATTACAATTTGATGCAGAAACTTTTCCTTTGGAACAGCTGTTCTCAGTTGAAAAATCGACTTTCCACATCTTTTAGCTTTAATTTGTATGAATTTGTTTGTCTGTGTGTATTTAATTTGTAACAAAATTGCAAGGAAAATTGTTTTCTACTTTGTCACTAAATATTGTAATTTTGTCATAGGTAAATACATATTTATATTAATTGTAATTATTTAATAAAAAGTAACTGAAATAAAAATTTTCTTTACTGACCTAAGTAGGAATTGACTTTAAAATTTTTTTATTATATTACTTGGTTTTTACAAAATTGGGTTGATTTTTAACATAATCTGATACAAGAACTGTGTTTAATCGAACACACTCAAGTATGTTACAAAAAAAATTGAAGTAAGAAAATGGAAATGAATAATGAACAAAAAATGCAATGAAAGTTTCCAGAAACTTCTCAATACAAACATCTCGACTCTTAATGAATAGATTAAAAATCGAATTGTAGAATTGAAAAACGTAAATTTTCAGATTTAATAAGTGTAACTTGCCTCACATACGGGCATTTAACGGGATATAAAACAAAACAATTCGTTGTTAAATGTAATTAAATTTCGATTAAAAGTGCAGAACTGAATTCATTTGTTTTCAAAATATACAGATAAAGATATATATTGTAAAAAATTCGTGATAGATCTTATCGTAGGTAATATGATTAAGTTATAGAACTTGGTGGGTACAGCTTTATTGTTAAGACTTACCAACAAATGAGTGAATATTAACGTCGCACTATTCAGCTATACTCAAGAGCTTTTGATGACGGACCTCGTAATTTTGAGCAATGGTCAAGTGAAGAAGACGACACTTAGCACCTCCTTCTCCTATCTTCCAAACCACAGCAACGGGAGGACGTTCGAGCCTGGACATATTTAACGTGTATCGCCCCCTGCATGGCGGGTTTTCAGCGGTACAGCTCGAACTCACCAACAGATGATAAGAAATGTTAAATAATATTGGAAAGCTTTAGACAGTATGCAACTTTTAATTGCTTTTGTAAATAGTTAAAAAGAAAGCCGTGCATATTTACAAAGACTTAAATATTGAGGCATCAAAGAAAAAAACATTTAACATTTTTTTTCTTATGTAAACATAAATATTGTAAAAGCGTACCTCGGACATACTTTTCTGATTAGGAATCATATTAAAGTAATATAAATTATAGAGAAATAAATAAAATAAATAAATAAAAACGTACTTTTTCCCATACATGTTGTTTATCTGCCATTTTTATCAAGTACGATATTTAAATTTATGAAAAAAATATTTAAAAATGTGGAGTAAGTATATATGTAAGAGCATAAGTACTGACGGTAGTAAAAAAGCGATTACAATTCGCGTCTGGCTTGCATTAAATAATGATTTGAGAAAACCGAAACCCGACTTGAGCGTACATTGTGATTCGTAACTAAGAATGAAGCGTCAAATCTCCGAATTCTATTGGATTGGAGTGACAGTGTGGAGAGGGGGGCAAAGAGTGTGCAGCTACCTATCAATTCATTCGAATATTATCAGTAGGCGATCAGGGAGCGAGAATATTCAGTTATTTCATTTTCAGACTTTATGCCTTGACACTTCATTACTATGAGCCACGACGAGAATTCTAGTATGCTAAGCGAGAGAGCCGAAGCCTTCTCTGTAGCAGCTTTGCTAGGAATAAGGAATTCCACCCCAACGGATTACAGTCAAGAGTCTTCTTCAGGTACATAGGAAAATGATATTTAATTTCATATCATTTGATATAAGACAATCTATCTCAAATGTTCAGATTATTATTCTCGCATTTTCAAGCAAGAAGTTTAATTTTTTCAAAAAAGAATGTATATATAGCAATATTTTTTTGTAAAATTAGTGCTTCGCATAGTATTTTTGAAAAGTTTATATTTAAAAAGTGTCTTTCATTGAAAAAAATTATCAAAAGGATAGACATTACAAGCAAATTTTATTTTTACTGCAAATTTTGCTCTCAGAAATAACATTACTGAATTGGTATTAGATACTCGAATTATGTATATAGTTTTGTAAAAAAAAAAAAAAAAATTTTTTTTGTGCCGAAAACAATTATTTATTGTTTACTTTGCGTGGCTGTGTGATAGGATATATTTATGTATTTACAGAACAATTAAAAGTATTCATATTAAAAAAGTAATGTTTTCCTAATTATTCAATTCATCAATTACTTATTAACGAAATAGTTTCATTTATCAAATTAATTTCATTTTATTTAGAAGATATTCTGTAAATCATCTAGCTATAATTTTAAAATAATCGCTACTACTTAAGATTAGAAGCAATAGTAATTCAAATTTCTCATGATTTTTTAAGCCATCTAAAAAAAGAATGAAACAATGCACTAAAATTTTTGAAGGAAAAGTGTCACCTCATTACGAATTAAGATTAATTCTTAGAATTTTTTTTAGAATAGTCTCTTGGTGCTTGGATACTGCTACAAAATTGAAGATGCAAATGTCCTCTTTGGAAAAAAAAATACAAATCTTTAAAGTTTTGCATATTTTATGATATACATCTTAAGAAACACAATGAATTTAGCCGATTAAGTAGGAAAAGAGTTTACACATATTTTACTTCTCACTGTTGAAATTCAAGAGACAAATAAATTTAGGGACTAAAATTTTACTTCCATTTTCTGTGAATCCTTTCTATTTTTCAACTTGAATAAAGTTAACTATTTAGCTTTTATACAAATCGAAAAAAAAGTAAATTTATCACATGTAATTTTTTTTTTTACCTAAAACAGTTTTTTTCTAACTTCATCTTAGATTAATAAGAATAAAGAAACTTCTAGAAGTAAGAAAAATGCTTCTAAAATTCTTTAAATATTTTTATTTTTACTTCGATGTAAAAATTAGTATGATCCCTGTCATCTGACCGTGGTTCAAAATTACGAAGTTCGTCACCAATAGACCCGTGTAGCTTCTGAATGTGACGTTAATAAACTACCAATCAATTAATTGACTGATATTAAAGTAGTTAATTCACTCGATACTCTTGTAGTATTTGTCAAATCATCATACAAACCAAGATCAATATTCATTGATAATTTTAGTACATCGGAACATTTTTCATCATACATTTAATAAAAAACAGTTTATATATACAGTACTCCTTGTTTTCAATTTTTTGCGCCCAGGTTTGAAATTTTTAATTTCTATTTAAGATCCATTTACGTTTTCAATGGACATTCAGCACTCAAATATATATAGAATCTTCATGAATATATATATATATCTATATATATAAAGGAGAAAAGCGACTCACTCACTGACTGACTGACTGACTGACTAATCACGAAATCTCTGGAACTATTCAACCTACAGACTTGAAATTTGGTAGACATGTTCCTTTGATAGAGTAGACATCAGCTAAGAAAGGATTTTCCGAAATTCAAAACGCAAGGGGCGTTACGGGGGGTTAAAGGCTTTAATAATAATTGTTTCCATGTTTAAACTACTTGATGTACAAACTTGAAATTGAGTAAGCGGATTCCTTTCAGAGAGTAGAGATCCGCTACAAAATGAGTTTGCTGAAAATCGACCCCCAAGTGGCGTTGCAGGGGCTTAGGGGGCGTTATAGATAATTATCTCCATTTTTAAACTATTTGACGCACTGTCTTTAAATTTGATATATAGATTCCTTTTGTAGAATAATGATCAGTTACAAAACGGGTTTTCTGAAAACAGACTTCTAAGTGGCGTTGCGGGGGATTAAGGCGCGTAATAGATAAATATATCCGTTTTTAAACTACTTCACCTACCTGCTTGAAAATTGGTAGGTAAGTTTCTTTCCTGGAGTAAATATCCGCTACAAAATGGGTTTGGGGAAAATTGACCCCCAAGGGGTGTTGCGGGGGCGGGGGTTTAAGGGGCGTTATAAATTCCTATTTTTAAGTTATTAGACGTACAGTCTTGAAACTTAGTAAGCAGATTCCTCTCATAGGGTAGAGATACGCTAAAAATGGGTTTCGTGAAAATTGCTCCCAAGTGGCGTTGAGGGGACTTAAGGGGCGTTATAGATAATTATTTCCATTTTTAAACTATTAGACGCACAGTCTTTATATTTTATAAAGAGATTTCTTTCATAGAGTAGATATCAACTATAAGAAGGTTTTGTGAAAACAGACCTCTAAGTGGCGTTGCAGGGGAATAAGTGGCGTAAGAGATAAATATTTTCGTTTTTAAACTATTTGACCTACCTGCTTGAAAATTGGTAGGAATGTTTCTTTCATGGAGTAAATATCCGCTACAAAACGGGTTTGGAGAAAATTGACCCCCAAGGGGTGTTGCGGGGGTTAAGGGCAGATATAAATAATTATTTCTTTTTTTAAACTATTAGACTCATAGTCTTGAAATTTGGTTAGCAGATTCCTCTCATAGGATAGAAATACACTGCAAAATGTGTTTTGTGAAAATCGACCCCTAGGTGGTGTTGCGGGGGTTCAAGGGGCGTTATTGATAATTTTTTTCCATTTTTAATTAATTGGACGCACAGTCTTCAAATTTTGCTAAGCAGATTCCTTTCATAGAGTGCAATTCCCCTACAAAATGGGTTTTGTGAAAACAGACCCAGAAGTGGCGTTGCGGGGGCTCAAGTGGCGTTATAGACAATTATTCCCATTTTTAAACTGTTAGACGTACAGTCTTGAAATTTGATAAGCAGATTCCTTTCGTAAAGTAGAGAACCGCTACAAAATGGGTTTCGCGAATATCAACTACTAAGTTTAATTTCTCGAGAGATTAAGAGGCGTAATCCATAAATATTTCCATTTTTAAACTACTTGATCATCCTGCTTGAAAATTGGTAGGCATGTTTCTTTCATGAAATAGAGTTCCTCTAACAAAGAGTAAAATGAAAATTGACCCCCAAAGATGTTTGCGAGGGGTCAAGAGGAGTTACAGAAAAAAAATTCCTGTTTTTAATTGTTAGACCCATATACTTGAAATTTGTTAAGGATGTTTCTTTTGTTGAATAAGGATCCACTAAGAATAAATTTTAAGCAAATCAAGTTCTGGGGGTTTGCAGGGGGTTACTGGGACTTATTAACATAAAAAATTACTTTTTTCGAGCTACAAGGACTATAATAATGAAATTTGGTTTGCATTTTTCTTTTGTTGAATTGAAATCCGCTAAGAGCGGTAATTTTGGAAAACGGCTCTCAAAGGGATACGGGGATATTTATAGTAAAACTTTTGCTTTTTTCTGTTAGATTTAGACTTGAAATTTGGCTTGCATGTTCAATTTACGGAGTAGAGATCCACCGAAAATTGGTTTTGCGGGAATCCACATGGTTTTTGAGTTACGAAAGAGCAAACATCATTCTATGCTTCAATTTTAGAGATTTTTAGAAAATACAAATTAGACGAGTTCTGCCCTTTTTTTTATCAACAGGTGACAGTTACAGGTATAAGTATATTTTTCAATTCAATCGAATTCTTAATGCTGGGACTTAGATATCAATAATTTATACATATATATAAGCAGTAAAAATTTATAAAACATCATGAAATACCCAGCGAAGCGGGCGGGTAACAGCTAGTATATATATATATATATATATATATATATATTGCTTTTAATTTATTTTACTAATACAATTACTATAGAATTATCATTGAGTCTTAAGAATTCTAGAATATCAATATTATACTAAAAGTGTTTTGAAAATCTCAAACTTCGAAAATCTTAGAACGTCTTTTTTCTAACTGTGTTTTGTACTGACTTATAATATGTGCTTGCTTATATATTCTCCGGAAGTTCACAGATTTAATAATTCTGTTCATAATAAATTTATTTTGAAAAAAAGAGCAACAAAATCAGTAATTCATGTTTAGTTAAAATTCAAAAAATGTTTATTCTCAAATTTGTTTAAAATATTTCAACTCCACGTACTGAAGGGAAGCATCCGGGAAGTAATTGCTGAACACCTTAAAAAGTCCTAGAAAAAAATAATACAACTCGTTTAATTATTGTTTCGTTTTCATTCTAAAGCAGTGCTTCTCAAACTTCCCTATTTGCGACCCAATTTTCAGTCAAAATTTTCTTCACGCCCCCTTTATACAGCAACAATATACTAAATGCAATAATAATGTACTTTGACTCACGCTAAAGCTACAATACAACCATAATTATAAATCCTACAAATTATCAAGATAAGTAATTAAATTATGTACATACTTTTGTGTATGGCAAGCCCATTGGAGTCACTAGTATTCTTTATAAATTTGTTCTTAACTTAGTATTGATAGATTAAGTATCAAATACATTAGACCAGCGGTCTTTAAACTGTGGTTCGCGAGCCCCTGGGGATCCGCGGAGTCTCTCATGTAACGTTGAGCTTTCTCTCTTTTACAGACTCTGAAAGGCCTCGTGGAAAAATTGAAACATGTGCCACACTAGACTCAATTATTAAATAGTCCCTAATAAAGAAACTCTACTAGAACATGTATTTTGATCAAGAATATTAAGTTGAAGAGAGATGTTCAAAATCTTGAGGGTCCGTGATGTCACTCTGATATTTAAAGGAAAGGGGGGAGGGGAGGGAGCTCGGTGATCGAAAGTTTAAGAACAGCTGCATTAGACAGTACTGACACATTTATACGTATATTATATCATGTAAATGTGTATTTTAAAAAATATGCAAATGTGTAGCAGTAAATTTGTAGTTTTTAAATCTTTTATTTTGGACTTTTTGATATGCTCGCCCCCCCACGTAGATTTATCACGCCCCCCTAGGAGGGCGAGATAACTTTACTAGGGGTGCGCTAGTATATGAAAAAGTCAGAAAACAAAAGATTATGAACACGCTTTGTGTGTTGACTTCACATTTTGTTTTAATATGTGATGTTTTCCTCTTTAACACGCTTTTATAAGTTTCACTTGTATGTAACGGAATATTTCAACTCAATTTTTACCCGCTTTAAAAGGTCAGATTAATTCGAAATTTTGCACACTTGTTAAGAACCGATGACAATACAAAAATTGAATATTTTTGTTCAATTGTCTTGATCAGGATCATCAGGATTAACGATTTCCCATTTCCAGGTTTGGTGACTCATTCCAGATCCTCTTTCTAGATTTGGTGACTAAAATATTAAGTTACAACCCTAAAGCGAAAACGCCAATGGGGGTATTCCATATTCTAAAAAAAAAGGCACATTTAAGATTAATTCATTAATGAATAAAATAATGATAGTTTTAAAAAAAACTAAAAAAACCGCATTTTATTGTAGATCGATCTAAAAAAAAATGAAAAATAAATTATAGTTTTAAAAACTAAGAAAAACCCGCTTTTATAATTAATTGAGCTAAAAAGTAAAAACTAATTCTTAATATAAGAATAAAATGATGAACGAGAAAATTAATGTCATTGTGGTAAAAAGCGTAGGAGGCTTAGTACTACATTTTTACACTAACTCTGCATTTCAGAATAGAACTATTAAGAAATTATAACAATTTATATAGAGCACCCCACGCTTTTACTACGACATTAATTTTCTGGTTAATCATTTTATTCTTATATTGAGAATTAGTTTTTACTTTTTAGCTCAATTAATTATAAAAGCGTGTTTTTTTAAGTTTGTTTAAACTATGATATTTTTTAAAAAAATATCTGTTTATTATGAAAGGAAGCAAAACAAAATTCATTCTGACATAATAAAAAATAAAATATACATTTACACTGATATAATACATTTATCAATATATCAGTACTGTACAATGTGTTTCATAATTAATTTAACAGTACAAGTTAAGAATAAGTTTAATAATTACCAGTGACCTATGGGCATATGTCATAAAATTAAATACAAAATTTAATAATGGTTTATAATTAAAGTCGTATTGTAGCTTGACGTCAAAGTATATTATTATTGAATTCAATACATTGTTGTGGTGTGTGTGTGTGGGGGGGGGGTGATGAAAGTTTTGATTGAAAATTGGGTCACAAGTATAGAAAGTTTGAGAAGCACTGCTCTAAAGTGCAAATGCTATTTCGGGATTTGAGATGGCTGCGGCAGTCAAATATACACAGTTTTAACAATTTTTTTTTTGTGAGTGCTTAAATGATGTACAACTTTTGGTTTATAAAATATTCTCGCATAGACACTTCAGCAATTGTCTGAGTTTTTTTTTCCCCCAGTTTTTTTTTTTTTCCTTTTTATTATACATCTACAGTAGTCAAGAAAACATTCAGAATAGTTGATGAAGATTTTCATTTTAATTTTAAAATATTTTATAATAATTTGGTGACTTACTTAAAAAAAAACTGGTTAGGTAGCCCCTCATTCTCTTTCTTTTCAGTATAATACGATTAAATAACCGTAATACATTTTTCTCAAATCCTTTCAGAGTCAGGACTTTGATTGTAAAGAAAGTATTGCTTCTTTTGACTCACATTGCAATTCATTGCGTGAATTTAATATAAATTATTTTGCATAACTTTTTTAAAATTTCAAATCGAATATTTGATAAATAAATATTCGGATGCTTAATCCCTTACAGTTAAACACTAATTTTATTTGTCTTTCTATCCATCGACAAATTTACTTTTTATTTTAGAGAGATTAAAAACCTCTTAGTTACAAATTATTAGAAAATGTTTTTTGAATAATTAATGACTTTTGAAATAACTAGCATAATTTGAATAAAAGAATTTATTTTTATTTTGTTCTGTATTTATATCACCAATGATTTTTATATAAAAATGTAACCCAAAAATATTTATTAAAGAGCTTGGATTAATATAAGTAAGAGAAAGATATCTAAAATGACAAACAGCGTTTTTATATAAGCGAAAATTTTAAAAACTCACTAATTCATTTTGGATTTATTTAGTAAACATTTCAAAACAAATTTAATTTCTCTCTTTTTTTAAAGTTTACATGTTTTCAGTCGTTTTTATCATTCATTACGAATAAACGTGAGATAATTCAGTTCTGTAAATCGTATTGTATTACTCAATGCAGAAAGAATATGTTTGCATGCTTAGATTAAAATATGACCCTCAGTGTTGCAGTAAAATGTTTCCCATTTTTAAATAAGATTACCAAAGTAACCTGATTTTTACTTCTGTTGTAACAACATAATTTCCTTTTAAAAATGTAGAAATTCAATTCAAATATTTCAAATGTAGAAAAATCGTTACACTCTTTTTCTTAAGTCTTTAAATAATGTAATAAAATCATAGGTTTTTCAAAAATATTTTTATTTCTAAATTTCATTCAACCACTTTCTGATTAACAATTTCAAAACAATGAAATTTTTTATATTTTTTTCAGCTACGTTAATTTCAGAATCATTGTGATTATATAATACTTTAAAATAATTATAATTTTTCACTTTTTATAATCTAGCTTTCTTTTATTTTATTTTAAGAACCAGTTTTAAATTTGTCCTTTGAATATACTTTAGTTTTTTTTATTTTATTACTTCGAATATGTACTTCAATTTTGTAATTGTAAATAAATTGCTATTAAAAAATAAATGTTTTATATACAAAGGCAATTCGGAAAGTAACCTCAGAATCGATGTAAAAAACAAACCAGGATAGAAGGGGGGGGGATTATTTACGAATCAAAGGTATAACTCTCCTCTATTTTTCAAAATAGTCTCTCCCATTGTTCAAGCACTTGCCGTACCTTTTTACCAATTTACCAATTCCTTCTGTATAAAAAGTGGCCATCTGCTATTTAAACCAATGTGTCGCAGAGTTTTTAAATTCCTCTTCATCAGTGATATTCTGTCCACCAACTCACTTATTCATTGCAGTGATTAGATGGTAATCGGATGAGATCAGTACTCACAACAGACAACGTTCCACTTCGGGATTCCTCATGGATTGAAAAGGTCTTCAGTCCTTGAAAAGGCGTATCCATTGACGCACTACACCTTCACTCAAAATGTTTGGCCCGCATAAGACACACAATTCACGATGGATATCCACTGTGATAGTTTTTTTTTGGCCTTAAGAAATCTTATCACTTCTCGAACCTCACATTTCACGGGATTTTCTATGGAGGCATACATTTTGTCACGTTATAACTAGAAAACTCTTGACCCTACGATACTCTCATTCACCGACTGGAAGCTTACTGCATCAGAGATTGCTCGCGCATTCGATTGAGGGCGCTCCGAGTCGCACTTCCAGAGCCATGCCCAAACAACGATTAGTTTCCGAATTGCCCTCGTATATCGTTTCAAACTTTTTTTAAAATCAAATCAAAATACGAGTTTTAAATTTGAAATACAGCAATAAGTAGTATGCAAATTTAATTTTTGCTATGGATTTTAAACATAGTTTTGCATTTCTCGATTTTAATACGTTTTGGTTTTATAGAAAACATTCTACAAGTTGAAGATAAGAATAAAACAGAAAATAAAATTGAAATGGAACTAATTAGCACTGAATTGTGGTCCCAGTTTCACAAACTACAAAATGAAATGATTATTACGAAAAGTGGAAGGTAAGTTCCAAAATATTTTGCTATTGAGTTATTTAATATATGAATAGAAAGTTAAAAAAATAATATATATTACTTCCTATACTCTGAACAAATTTCATATTTTAATGAGAAAATAAAAAATCTTAAGAAAGATTTTATGAAATAGATATTATATTGATGAGAATAGGTGACAAATAGAAGAAACAATTTCCAAAGAATAGAATAAATCCCATCAAAGTGGCATAACGGAGAATATAAGGGCCCACTTGCAAAGTTAGGTTTTGGACCCCAAGCCGAATCTTACAAAGGATTGCACAACCGTAACATCAGACTTCGGGCCCTGTAGAATCCTGGGCTACCCCCGCGATGTGGGGGTTGCAGGGGTGTACTTTAAGCCACTGCATCAAAATCTCCTAAGCTGATGAAAAAATTTATCCTTTGCATCACTCGTCTTGATGCTTGTATAATTAGTTCAATTTCAATTATTTTTAGTAAGAATTTCTTTTTATTTTTGGATGCATTCACATCTAAGTGTAAAAAAAAGGATATTTGAAGCTCCTAAAAATTACCATTATCACCTTTAAATTGCTGAGAAGGACTCATTTGATTTTCAGTAATTCGAAAAATCACAACAGCTCTTTTTTTTTAAATATTTGCTAATTCATTATTTGTTTTGTCCAGCTTTAATTGTTTATAAATACAATAATCATTTAATGTTTCTTTCGATTTGGGAATTTTAGTGTCGAGAAAAATATGAAAATTTGGTGATATATACTTTCCAATAAATAAGTCATCATTAGAAATGAGTTAACATGAATAAATACTTGAAAAAAACAAGAGAAAAATTAATGTGCAATGTTTCGGGTAAGAATTCGTTAAGAATTTCATGCAGTTTTGAACTTCTGTTGTTCCTTGAATTTGAACTGTATATACTTTTTTCTTACAGGAGAATATTTCCAACATTGAAAGTTCTTGCAAAGGGTTTGGATCCCAACAGTGATTACATTATATGGATTGACATAGTTCCAGTTGACCAACTACGATATAGATATGTTTATCATAGGTAAGTATCACAAAAAATATTTGTTGATTACATTTATTGTATTATTATTACTTGAATTTGCCGAGCACATGAAATCTAATTTAGAATTTTTTTTTTAAGAAACCGTGAAAGAATTAATAATTTTATTCCTTATGGGAATTTATTAGAAAGCCTTAATATTGCTCAAATGTTTCACCATCCTTATGTGATTTTTGACTGATAATGGATTCACAACAACATCTTTATTGTTGTTCATCATCATGTTATTTATTATGATTTATTATTAATTCCCAAGCTGGTTAGTGACAATAAAGGAGAAAAAATGCCATTGACTTCAGATCATAAGAAATTCCATCTGATATAGTGCAGATAGCATTATCCTTGGACACGAGAGTAGTGGACCTCTTAACTGATGAATTAAGAACCAGTCTAAAGGCCGATTCTCGGTGTGTTCACATGTAGAGAGAATAACTGACAAATAACTGACGAAATTTTCCAAGCAAAAAACAATATTAAGTGTTCGAAATCAGTATTTGATGTAGCCACCACGCACTGCAATAAGTGCTGCTATACGACGTGGCATGGAGTCAAACAGATTTTGAATGTCTGCTTGTGGAAGAGAATTCCATATTGCTTGTATGCGCAGCAAAAGTTCGTCTTTTGAAGCTGCAGGACGCGGATCACGAGCGAGACCCCAACCAACCAAATCCCACACGTGCTCAGTAGACGACATATCAGGCGAATAAGCAGGGCAAGGAAGAAGTTGCATGTGTTGGGTTGAACAGAAGTCTCGAACTGTCTTTGCAACATGTGGGCGTGCATTATCCTGCTGAAAGATAGCTCCAAGGATGCCTCGAAGGAAGGGAACGACTACAGGCTGTAGCCCTCCACGGACGTACCTGTTCCTACTGAGATTACCCTCAATTCGTAGCAATTTGGATCGTCCATGATACGAAACCGCATCCCAAACCATAACTCAGGCCACTATGTCGTTCGATACGACACTCTGGAAAGCAGCGTTCACCGGAATAGCGTCTAACATGAATGCGGCCGTCATGGTCCCACAAATTGAAGCATGATTCATCTGAAAAGACAACTTGGTGCCAATCAGCTTGCCAGGCTCTGGGCTCATGAAATCATTGCAGATGCATCCGTCGATGGTTTGCCGTGAGGGGGATCCTGTTTAAGGACACCCTTTCACACAATCCACGAGGCAGCAGACGTCGACGAATTGACAAAGCCGACATTAGTACACCTGTAGCAATAGACCAACGTGTTGCCAACTGCCTGGAGGAAGCTATAGGGTCATTCACCGCTATGCAGGAGCAGGTGTCGATCGTAGCTCTCTGACGTCACCTTCCATCGTCCACTGCCAGTCTTTCGAGTTGTTCTGTGCTCGTCAGTCCACTGCTTCCATACTTGTATCACTGTGGAACTGTTCCGCTACACACGAGCTCCTATTGCACAATAGGAAAATCCCCCTTCTCGAAGGCTGATAATCCTCCCCCGTTCAAACTCCGTACGTTGTTGGAATTTCTCCTTATTTCGTCGTGGAGGCATACTTAGATCTCACTAAGCGTTCGCCACTAACAAATAATCATTAACTATTTTTAAAGTCCCTCTACAGCCTTCTATTCAAACGCTTTCAGCATCAGTTCAGAGGGTGCTGCTCCCGCTACGCATACGCGGTGGCTCTGAAACTTTACTATTTTACTTAACATTCTATAACTGATATTTGCTGCGAATTTCATTTAATTCTGATGATTCCTTCATGGTGTTGCGTTTTTTGCAAACAGCAATGTATTTATATATGTATATATACAAGTAGAGAGAAAGAGAGTAAAACTTTTGACAACCCCTTTCTCCTGCGAACTGTCCAGTCTCTTCAATTTTGTGGATTTTACGTTCCGGTTTTTATAATTAAGAGCTTTATTCTAATATCGTTTTAGAATTTATTTGTTTATTGTGTTCATCATACCTTATAAGAAAAAAATGATGAAAAGGGTTTTTGCATCATTTATTTACGCTTATAAATTTTATATAGTAGCTATTTAAATCATAAATAATACTTCTTTTTAGCTCTCAGTGGATTGTGGCTGGTTCTGGTGAAAAGCACAATTCAAATTCAACTTACATACATCCAGATAGCCCTTCTTCTGGTAAATACTGGATGTCTCAGCTAATCATATTTGATAAAGTGAAACTAACAAATTCAAAGGAGCTCAAATCAAAAGAACAGGTACTTTTCTTTTAAAATCCTTAAGGAAAATTCGTTGAGGGTTAAATAGTATAAAATATTTACTGTTTGACGTCTCCATGCCATTAGCTAATGTTTTTTCAGTGATGGATTCTATTAGTTCACACTGATGCAACAAACTTTTTTATTTGTTCAGTTCGAAGAACCAGTTGTTAAAGCATATATAGCTCTCTAAATCAAGACTCTTTAGGTGGACGTCAGGACAATAACTCAATGTGGCAATGACCTGGCATTAAATTATTGGAATCTTACCTCTGTCTTTCCCTTCCTTAAGCTCTGCGATGCCTTTTTATGAAAATTAATTGCATAAAGCTCTTATTTTCTCTCATATCATGACGAAACCCCCAAAATCTACTAACTTTGATAATTCCACCCTCTGAAGATTTTGACTCAAACCAGATGCAGAAATAGGTGCAAAAGCCATAAAAAAATCACAAACACAACTGTATCTAAAATATACTTGTATATCGATTAAGTAGCCTAAGTTTATGATGGAAAGAATAGCTAGCGCGTGAACTATAACAAAGATAATTAAACTCTACTTTCTGATGTAATCAGAAGGGACGCACTCCACTGGTACCATCCGCACAAACCTCAACATGCTCTTGGGGGAAAATTGGAGAATATTTCTTAAAAATGACTAACTGAAAGCAATAGAAATGTGGTTGGTATTATATGATCCGACTATTATTATCTCTCGCTCCACTATAAATTACTTCATATAACATTTCTCGTTTGCATGTTGTAACGGATGTCCCCTGACTTCCGTTAGTGATTGGAAGTTAGAATAAATACCAGCCGTAATCAAAACAGATTTAATTTATTAATCATTTAATAAGTCTCACTAGCCCAGGCTAGGAAAAGCCCCTATAAATAAGTATTGGAGCAAAAGCGTGGTAGATGAGATATTTAATATGAATTGAATCACTTACTTTTGAAACGTTTCAGTACTATACGTTCTAAATAACCTTAATTCCGTTCTCATCTATTCGACCGCTAGTCGAAATTAATCTAATTCAAATATATATATTATTGACTAACTTGTCAAATATCAATCTTAAATGTTAAGTAATTAATCAACGAGTCAATGTCAACTAGCTTTCCACTACTTTAAGTTAATCACTAACTTCTATCATCTATCTCCTAACCTTTCTCTCTTGAACTAAAAGTTAATGCTTAAATATATGCCCTGATTTACATAAATCGTATCTTCTTCTTCGGGAGAAAGTTTTCAATAGAACAATATTTAAAGAGATAGATTTTCCCCAAGAGGATTAGTAAGAGGTACGCGAATAGACCAATTACAATGCCACGTTTCCTCCGTAAAGAAAATGGTAGATAAAAATTTAACATTAAAGAAAAACCACAAGTTTGTTTTGAGAAAGAAACTTTGCGAGGTAGAGTTCGTTTCAACATAATTTATCTATTATTTATATTTTCTCTATTTCAAAGAGGTTCAATTGAATTTACACTTTTAAAACTAGCAATAATTTCGACGTAACCCTTAAAGAAATAGTTCTTAAGTATGTTTCTTTATTTCCTGTTGAATATATTACGTTAGCTTCACAACCTGTCTTTGATTTTTCTTTTCAAGAACGTTCTGATAAATTTATTTGAAGAAAAAAAATTGTTTAGCAAAAACATATTTTTTAAAATTTTAGTTAGACATTTTGAAGACATTTCCATTATAAGATTTCACCCCTTGAAATGGAAATTACAATTACTGCATTTCTGTCCAACATTAGTTATTCAGAAGTTCTAAACAGCATTGTTCTTTGGAGAAATAAACAAATACAGATTTAGGTTCGATGGCACCAGTGGCGTAACGTACATCCCCGCAACCCCCGCAATGCGGGGGGCCCCAAAACTTCTAGGGAGCCCAAAACCTGACTTGACGCCCTTCATATAGATTTTCTCAAAATTCACTTTCGATTTTTTAAAATCCAACTTTTGAGCGATTTTCCAATTGGCGATCTATCGTCATTCAAAATCAAAATTTTAACGCGCTCATTAGATATCTTTGATCCAATAACCAAATCAAAAAGTATTCTGTTTGATGTACTGTAATCCCAGCGACGAGAGATCCTTTTCTTGAGTGGTGTTTTTTCAAACCCAAATTACTAACAGATAAAATTAAAGTCAGATGGAGAACCGGGGATATAATGCTAGGAAGATAAAATCACACTATTATAATAGTATGCTTTACATTAGCAGTAGAGAGAGAAAAAAAGACATGATTTATACTTCCTACCGAAGTTGCAGAGTAACTTATTGGCAACTTTAGTTCCCCCTAATGTATTTCATTTTCTTTTAGCGAAGTCGTAAATAAAGTACATCTGTTATGCTTTTTTCACGTGAAATAGTATTACGATACTTGGAAAACCATAGAGAGCATTTAAATAATAATTTGGTCAGATTTATGAGTATTCAATCAAATAAAGCATTATGAGAAACGTTTCATAAAATTGCTTTCATATAGAACATACATCTTTATTTCTATATTCAATGCACTTAAATTTAGGGTGTGTACCTTAACGCGATAAAAACATTTCCACATCTCACTTCTCGCTTTCATAATTAGAACTGTATTTTTTTATCGGAATTTAATATTCTGGTTCAAAAAATGGTATTTTGTCAATTGTACAAGAAGAGACGCGCCTCTAAAATGAGTGGAGTCAAAAAAAACTTTGAATGTTTCTCAAAAACGAAAAATTTGAAAGGAAAAGGAGTTAATATAAATAGTAAATGTGCAAAATTGAATAAATTTTTTATATCTCCAAGTGCATTATCTTGTGCAAGTAATATTAATAGTAAGGCTACTGAACCTGATTAACTTAACAAAATGGAAATGAAAATTAATTCACTAGAAAAAACACAATTGCGGACACTTCAGCTGATACGGATACTCTGTCTAAAGAAAAGGAGTTGTAAAGAATAAGGTAAGCGATATCTTTTTTCTTTCGCAAGAATTTGAAAACGAAAATTATTTTACAGTTTTCGTGTCTTTCTTAATGTATTGTTTTCGTTTAAGTTACCAGGTTATCTTTCGACTGTTGTGAGAGAGATTTTCCATTTTAATAAATACCATATATACTCTCTAATGTTAAAGGTTATTTACTTCGTTTATTCAGACTCAGGTTGATTTTGTATTCAGTTATAAGTTTAACGTTTAAATATTTTTAGGTGATGTGTATAGGTACATTATGTTTGATTTTGTAATCCTTTGTAAGATCTGGCTTGGGGCCCAAAACCTGACCTTTCGAGGGGGTGGGCCTTATTATTTTCCGTTATGCCACTGCAGCTATTAAACAGCTCATTATCCTTTTTAAATAATGTTTATAATTACTACTAAACAGTGAACGCAGATTTTTTTTCTACTTGATTATTGTTGGTATCGCTATAAAACTGTTTTTATTTTAAAATCTATGAAAAAAAACCAAGTTTACTTTTGTTATTCTCAATACTTGGAATGAACTAAATAAAATATCATTTTTAAAAAAATTTCAAATTCTTTTTTTCAAATTTTTGTTGTTGTTTATGTACGCAGTAGTAGATGAACGCACAGACTTTTTCTAGCAAGTTTATATATATATATATATATATATTGGCTTGGGCCCAAGACCTGACCTTGCGGGGGGCCCAATTATTTTCCGTTATGCCACTGGTTGGCACCCTAGGCTCAAGTTAATTTGACACCCTTATATATAATAATAATAATAATATTAATAATAATAATACGAATAGCAATAATAGATTCGAATTAAATTTAGGTATTGAATTTAGGCTCACATGAAAATTACGCCTCATATTATGTAAAAGTATAAAATTTTTATGCGAGATTTAAAAAAATAACAATACATTTTTTGAGTAACCGTACAAAGTAATAATTAAATGTGATGAATTAATATTTTGTGTTATGATGAGCAAGCAAACGCTACATTTAGATTTTTAAAGAAAAATCTATGAAAAATCCAACACCAATAGATAAATGCTATATGTAACGAAAAATTTTTTTTAGTTCCTATTTGTTACAGATATTTTAAATTATACTACTTACACGATTAATTATTTTAAAAAATAATTCTACCCTTTCAATACTGACATCTTGAGCTAGTCAAAGCAAGAAAAGAAGCATTAAAATTCGGTGTCTTACAGTTGATAAAAAACAAAATCGATTTCAAATTTTTACCGCCTCGAAAATTTTGGTGCCTCTAAGAATTTGCCGCCCTATTCCCGGGTTTCGCGAGCCTAAGCCTAAATCTGTCATTGGAAAGAAACTATCTGGTTGTTTCAGTAAACCAAGTTATATAAAATAATTTCAAAAAATTATAAACTAAAAATATAAAAATGTATTTCTTGAAGCACTTGCAATTTATATAAAGAGAATATGATAAAAACAAGAGAAACTTTCGCTATTTTGTTAGCAGGAAATTGATTGCCATAGAAAACTTTACGAAGCTTGCTTATGAGTTTTCTTCTTTGAGATGAGAAAACGCGTTTGTTAAATACTCTCGCCCACATTTAAACAAGAATAAACGATAAGAAAATATATCGAAAAAGATAAAAATTTGAATGCGGTGATTGTAATAAAAGTAACTGTAAACCACATTACTGATCAAATATCAAAATTCTACGGTTTTTCTTTTTTGTTTCTTAAAGTTAATACCTTTGCTGAATGTGAACTTCAAATGACCAAAAAGGGTTAATTAATTTTGTAAAAGAGGGAGTCAAACATTGTTTGAATTATATATATCTGTATATGAATATAGTTATCTAAATTTTATTTGAAAAAATCCTCTTTTCTTTAATAGATATCGCTCCTTTCAATGCATAAATATCAGCCACGATTTCACATCCAAAAAGTCGTTGACAGTAGCAAAAATTCCTTTCCGAAAATAAGCTCTTCAAAATCTCTGACTTTCACTTTTCCAGAGACGCAGTTTCTCACCGTAACAGCTTATCAAAATCAACAGGTATGGTACTTTAAATTTTAATTGTTTTTTATTTTCATTTAAGGATAGTTTTTTTTTAAATTAATAAATACGAGATTAAGCATATGTTAGGACATGAATATAACTAACGACGTATAGTTTAAAATATATACAGAACATTATGTGTAGAATGTTACCCATAAAAATATTTTAATTGGTTTTAAAAATTAACAAGAAAACTTAGCATCATTTCGAACTTACTTGTTAAGGTAACAATGATTTAGTAAACTTAAATAAATGAATTTGTATTAGTTGTACTTTGATAATATTTTTGAAAAATATTGACCACATCAAGTAGGAGTTTTAAGGGGCCTAGTTCTATTCTGAACTTATATAATTTCAGATTTCTTAAAAAATAAGACTCTAACAAGACGTAGTAAAAAGCTAAAATAACTCTTTTATATATCGAAATGATTTCACATTTCAATTTGAGAAATAAAAGCAAGCTTCATCTTGAAATAAACTAAATATTTAGCATTTTAATAGAAAATAGCAAGATGTACAAGTTAAAATAAATAATTCTAGAAAACTGGAAATTACTGCAATAATTATCCAATTTAAATCCGAGAAACAGCTACAGTGGTTATTGGTGACTTATTTTCTTCACACGAAGTAAAATGCAATTCAAATATCAATCTAATTTTCTAATGTCACCCAAGAATGCTGTAGTATACAAAATTAGAAAATGCAGTTCTTTTCAACTCTTTGTAAATTTGTGTAAAAAAAAACTTTGGAAAATGAACATGGCACACTTTGGAAGAAGAATCCATAGAATAAAATAAAAATTTGTGCAAACACACTAAGCTAAAGTAACTAAAAATAAGAATGAACTCTTCATAATCCAATCATTTCAAATGTATATGATAAGAATTGGAGGAACTTTTATATACGTAAAATGGCCGGTATGAAATAATTTTTTTTAAATAATTTTATTATTTATCACAAATAAAAAACTATTAAATCTAAAAATTTTAAAAATTATTTTAATTACGCCTTTTATTATGTAAATTTCTTAAAGTTGTGACTTACTTTCGATCTGATACTTAAAATATCTCCAGAACTGTCAACTTATGTTAAAGGCCCATGATCAACTACGGCTTTATCAGATAGCACAAGAAATATATTGAAATTAAAAAGCATAATAGATTAATTGAGATGCTAAAACTTAACCGCAAAAATATCAAAATCAGTACAAAATATATGACTTACATTAATCCAGAATTTTAAGTCCATGGTAAGCCGAGTTGTTATGGTAATGAGCTTTATGGTTGACGAAATTCAAACCTACCTGAGTGTTTGAGATCTGAATTAACTGAAGACCAGTCATACGGAATAAATCACGTTAAAAGAAACTAAGCCATAAGCTTTAGTGATACAGAAGTGGGGAATTGAGATACCAACTTCAGTACAGTTCTTGTCTTTTTATATATATAATACGGTTCAAAAATACAAAGGCTGCCTTCATTTTATTGTGTAAGATTTAAAAAATGAAAATGAAAATTTTTTTTAAAGAAGTTTATTTTTTTCCCCGCATATTTATGCGAGCTTATGTATTAGTCATAAAGTCCCGAAAAAGGAGCACTAATTTTCTAAAACAGAGTGTGTTAAACTCTTTTTTCGCATGTTCGCAAAATATCTGATCGAGAAAAAATACCGTTCACTCATTCTGATTCTTAATTAAAAAAAATTTGAAAAAAAAAAAAATCTTATAATAAAATTTGCTGAAATAATTTTTACTTTAAAAAAAATTAGTATCCTCTGTTTCTTTTTTTTAAAAATAATTAATGTATTTCTTAAATTTTGCTTAATATATTTTTTAAATGTCCAAGTTTCTGCTTACATTACTTAGATAACTCATCTGAAAATAGCATGTAATCCATTTGCAAAAGGATTTCGAGAAGTGACCAGAAACAGGTGAGCAATGTGTTTTTTTCCTCCTTAAGTTATTTAATTTTAATTAATACCCTTTCTTTAAAAAAAGCAACAGTATTTTTTAAATGAGATAGCAATTTAAATCCAATAATCGCAAATTCATATGATGACGATCAACTCTCATATTCTCAACTCAATTTAAAAATTGCACATGAATGTGTTCATTTATCTCATGAAGTGTGTGTTTAGCTTGCGTTTTATACCTTTTATGGAAAAAATTTGTATTTAATGTTTTTGAGTAATTAGCTTGTATTTTAATATTTCATTGTCAATTATAACACTTGTATTGAATTTTTTTTGTGTGTGGAGTTAAAAAGAAAGGGAAAGAAAATTAGAGATTCCAATGTGATTCAAAAGTACCATAATCAAAACATTATTAGAAATTATTTTCCTTAAGACAGTGGTAAGAAAGAAACTAATGCATGCTCAATTAATGATGTAATGTTTGTAAAACTACAAATCAATTCACCAATTTACTTTTCACTGAAACATGGATAACTACTTCTCCAGTGTCTAGAAATGCCGACGCCACACGAGAACCAATAAGGTACAAAAACAAACAAACGATTAACATTTCGCTATCAGTAAACAACCGTGAGTTTAACAAGAGCCGCTCTCGAAGGTGCCAAATGTCAGATAAATACATGGATATTGGCTTGTTGCAGTCATTCAGATAGGTCTGGCGCCAATGTTTCCGAACAACAGTCGGGTGCTAGGGAACATCCACTCAGTAGAATTATCTTGTCGCACATGGAACTTTTCGTCGTTGCATGTTGCTAGGATATTTTATTAAATGATTTTACACATCAATAACAAGGTATTATATTAACATATCAAATAAGATATTATATATAATATAATGTCCTTCCCTACTCCAGGGGCGGATCTAGGGCCGGACAAACCGGACCCATGTCCGGGGCGGCATTTGGACCAAATTTTAAAAATACTTTATTTTTGTTACGGAAAATTTGGAAGAAGTTAAAGTACACTATATAGGGAAAAATATTCAGAACGAGATAATTTCTCTTTTATATGAGAATATTAAATTTTACAATGTTCATAAAATTAAACAAGCTAAATATTATTCGATAGTTTTTGATTGCGCCCCTGATGCAAGCAAGATCGAACAAATGACATTTATGGTAAGGTATACATGTATTGAGAAATCTAATCCTAACGAAGTCATCGCTAAAACTAATGCGAGTTCTTTTGGTTTTCTTCCTGTTGAAAGATTAACTGGAAGAGAACTTTCAAATTTAATAGTTGAGAAACTTAAAAAATAAAAAATTCGGGCTAAATTTGCTAGATATGCGGGGGAAGGCCTACAATAACGGAGTGAATATGAAAGGCGAGAAATCAGGAGCTCAATTTAAAATAAGGACGTTAAATCCGCGAACAATCTATGTGCCATGTAGTAGCCACTCTTTAAATTGGGTCGTTAATGACATGGCAAAAGCATCCTTAGAAGCCTGTACTTTTTTTAATATAGTTCAAAAAATTTATTTTTTTCATCAACTTTTCGTTGGGTTATATTATTAAAATGTATAAAGGGCATAAAACTTTAAAGCCACTTAGTGTAAATAGCTGGGAACGCTGAACAGAGGCTATTAAACCCTTAAGTTATCAATTGGGAGGTTTTTATGATGCTTAGATTTTATAATAATGCTAAAAATTGACAACTCTATAAGAGATGAGACCTCTGGATTATTAAAATCTACTTAACAATTCAAGTTTCTGTGGCCCTCATTATTTGGTATAAAATCTTTAATTTCCTTAAAATCCAATAAGCAAGCTATTGCAAACAAAATATTACGATCTACCATCTACTATGGAACTCTCAAGAATTTGTAAAGATTTTTTTAAGGGTGTGACTTTTGATAAAATGCACTGTGATGCAAAAGAACTGGCCGTCGAGACTGATATCTCTGCTAACATTGAGGTGACGCAACCACGTCACAGAGTTCGACGGAAAAATGTAAATTTTAATTATGAAGCACAAGATGATCCGATGGAATATCCTAAATTAAAATTCAAGATAGAGTTTTATTTTTTTATATTGGACAAAGCAGTTAATGCTTTGGAATGCAGATTTAATTTAATGAGTACTGACAGTAATTGTTTTCATTTTTGTACAATATATATGATTTAAGAGATACCCTTAATTAATTAAAAACTGTAAAAATTTAGAAATGATGTTGACCGACGGAGAATCATTGGATGTAAACGCGCTTGATTGAGCAGATGAAATAATGTCAGTTTCAGCTTTAGCAGGCAAAAAAGAAAGCCCAGTTGAAGTTTTAAAATTTATTTCTGTCTTAGGATTTGCTCCAAATCTTGCTATTGCATTTATTTTACTTTATTTGCAAAAAGTTTGGCAAGTGTAGATATTAGTTTCTCAAAATTAAAATGAATAAAAATTTCTTACAGTTCACAAATTCTAAAGATAGATTAAATGACTTAGCTACATTGGCTATCGAACATGAAATAGCTGAACAAATTGATATTATATATATATATATATAAATATTTACTGTTAGTTCCCTTTTTCTTCGCAAGGAATATTCAAGTTTTATAGGTGTGCATTTATGAACAATTTTATCTTTTTTAATAATAGTTTTTTCTTACTTTGGGGAGAGGGGCGGCATTTTTCATTTCTGTCCGGGGCGGCAAAATTGCTGGAGCCGGCCCTGCCTACTCTAATGAATATTTTTGTTTGCAGTGTGTGTGTATCAGTGCCACCTGATTTAAAATTATCAAACTATCGAATTTAGTAAATTTAAGGCACTGGTGTAGTTAATCATGAGTAGGGGCCCTGAATAAAAAACTTTTGGAGGCTCTTTTAAGGGCTTATTAACGCCTTACTATTTTTTGTTTACATATGTAGGGGCCCCTGTAGCTAGAGGTCATCGTATAATTGATATTGTTGATACGGTGGTAGCTACGCCTCTGATGTAAGGCATATTTATTTATATTTTCAAGAATAAAAATGTGTGAAATGATATTTTTAAGACTTGCTTTTGATCCGACTTTTTTTCGAGGTATATTTACCAAGCCCTTTTATGTATTTAAGAAACGTCCAAGTGCTATTGATCAATAACCCCTATCATTTAAATATATCTTTTAAGCATAAAGCAGGATCATGGAAAAAAAATTTCAGTTCAAATGAGCTAAATTACAATCAAAACTTTCGAGAGAGATAATATTAAATTGGCTGTTTGTTACTGTGAAATAATTTATTGAGAGTTATAAATAAGAACAAATAAAAATTTCTCATATTCTCTATAATCGGTTTAAGAACCGAAAATAATTTACTCACAGATGAAAAAATTGACTATGTATAATCGAGCATTTTTTTAATCAGACGATACCATAAAATATTAAAGTGTACTAAACATAACTCAAAATTTGAAATGTCACTACTTTTATATAAGATTGGATATTTTAAACAAAATTTTAAAAGTTAAGCAAAGTTACTATAGACAAAGTTTTATCTAAAATAATTTTTGCGTAAGATTTTGAAAAGTCATTAACATTTTGATCTATAAATTTGATACTAAAGTTAAAATTGAAATATTGAAATTAAAAATGAATCAGAATAAATTTAAAATGCATAAAACATATTCGAAGCATATGTATTTATTATCCACTGAGAATTTCTTGTATTATTGTTTAGCATTTCAGAAGCTTAAAATTTAGGACTACAATATTTTTTTTCTGCTTACAATAATTTTTATCTAAACATTGTACATATTTTCCCTGAGTTCAATAGAAAATATACAAGGCTTGGAATTTGGAAATGCATTTGAGATAAATCTCGATACACCATTTATAGTTAATCCATTTATCCATATAGTCTATATATCCGTAGTAGTGAAATTCTGTTCCATTAAAAAAACTGAATTTTAAAAGAAAACTTCTTTGGTAAAATTAGATAAGAAAACCACTACTCAAAATTTATTTGAGTTGAAATGCTCAGTTTTGGGAAATAGTGACTTAAAAACATGTTGAACAGATTTTTGAAAAATGTAAACAATTTTAAGAATAAATTTAAAATACTTCTAATTTTGTGAGAGCAAAAATTTAAACTCTACTTCTTCATAAGCTCAATAGCCTTTTGCAGGCCAAGGCTGACTCACTGATCCTCCTCCAGTTGACCCTATCAATCCCGACGGCCTTCCATCGGTTGAATCCTATTAGTTTGAAGTCCTTTTCAACATCGTCTAACCATCAGGAAGGTGGGCGTCCTCTACGTCTCAGTTTAAGCCAAAGCTCCTTTTTGGTAGGAAAAGCATCGGCATATCCGTACTGGCCCAACCATCTAATACGTGATGCTTTTATAGCTCCCACAATGTCAGTCCCGCCATATCTGCTATATTTCCTGTAAATTTCATGATAATAAAGAATTCTTCACTCATTGTTATCTTGAATAGGTCCAAAGATTTTCCTTTCTTTCAAAAATGAGCAACTTTTCTTCCTCTACTTTATTGAGGATCCAACATTCACTTTCATACAGAGCAATAGGCCTGATTAAAATATTTATATATGCTCAATTGGGTTTTTATAGAAATAAATTTAGATTTTTGAATTGGTTTCTGAGGCCATGAAAACTTCTTTTAGCCAAACAAATCATGTTGTTTAAACTTTACTAGAATCATAAAAAATTGTAGGCTTTTTTCAATATAAATTGAAAATCCTTTTTTTGAATGATTTTCTTGAGATGAGACCCTTTTAACATACTTTTTTGTTAGATCATATTTTGTTTGTTCAAGAACTCACTGTAGAAAATTATTGATAATCTCATGGTATATTTACTATTTATTATGTACCGATACGAAAAACGTTTTCTTCTTCTTGAGAAGTTTGGAAACTTCCCCTTTTCTTTTCTCAATGAGCTGATAAACAAACGCCACAGTGAGAATGACATCACTTGCATCTTTTTGAAAAGAAAAGCTCTTGAATTAATGTGTATTTTATCTCCACACCTGCTACCGAGGAATGAAATCGTTAAAACGCATCTTTTCTGAGGATATGAGGGGGCACAGATAGGAGGTGTTAGATTATCTTATCTCGAAATGAAATGATTCTATTATCTATTATGTAAAAATGCTTTCGTATAAAGAACTTAATTGCATATTTTGCAACTTTTGAGCAATAAAGCCTTAAATATGTAGAAAGTCTAAATAAGTAGAACTACAGAACCAGTGTTATCGATAACAGAGCGCAAGTATATTTACAAATGATGAAATATCATTTATTGTTTGCTCAATAAAATGTTCTTTATTGTGTACTCGCAAGAAATCTCGATCATTTTCTAAAAAAAAGAAACAAACTATGTCCCTGTTTATGTAATATATATATATATACCTTTTTTTAAATATTTTTAGCATATATAAATAAAATGCTTATATTGTGATGAGGACTTGCATTGCAGCTGATGCTGTTACAAAATTATTTAGATCTATACAAATTCGACAGTAGCGTAATGAAGAATATTGTAGCCCTCCACCCTACCGCAACGCGCAAGTTGCGGGGGGTGTACGTCACGCCACTGAAATTCGACGCATTGACAAACACCAAAGAATATATGGAAGTGAATTTTTTAATAATTAGATTTTATTTTATCTTTTTAGTAATTAAGCTTAAATTTATGTGATGTTTAAACATTACTCTTTAGACGCACTTCACAATATTTTTATATATGGAAGAGATGTTATTTCAACTATATAAATAGTACTTTCGTTGTTTTAGTTTAATGTACTCATCTTTATATACATATTTATTAAATATTCGTTGAGTGCTCCATTAATATTGAATGAGCAAAGTAAAAGATCTTACTCAATAAGTACAAATAATCAGCCACTTCAGGTACCGTGCTATGTAATCAACTACATAGCACGGTGCATATCAGGTGCCCTGATGTTCCAAAATCATTATCATCTTAATCGGTGTGTTTGAACACGTAAAAAATATGAGTATTATTTCTCACAACTTCTCTTTCAAATTTTTTTAAAAGTCGCGCATCTCTCTCTTTTTTTTTTTTTTTTTTTTGCGATGACTGAAACTATATTGGAAAGAGTTTTCATAACTTCAGTTGTGAATATAAAATTGATTAAGAATTAAACAAAGCTACGTTTATTCATACTCTGCTAAGGAGAAAAAATTTTAAGCATGAACAATTTTATTTGAAACTGCAATTTTATATTTCTGATATTTTATATATGAATATAAAATTTGGTTCAATAAAAAGCTGTAATTTTTTCAGGTAATTCATATTCAATCAATAACAACTGTATTATATATGATTTGATTAAAATTGACAACGTATAAAAAACCTCAACGTACGATTAATATTCTTTACTTCAGAGTGTGATGTTAAACAGCAATCAACAATCAATCGATTAATATTCTTGTCTCTTAAAATTCTAATACTCTTACAACCGTAAGCTTTCAAAACAAAATTTTACTTAAAGAAGAATTTTTTCTTAAAATTTTAGGAAAAATTATATAAAACATAATAATTTTTCTTTTTCTAGACAATTTTCTTTGATTAAATAATATTTAGAATCAATAGCCCACAGGATACAAAGTTTAACCTAAGACGAGGGCTTTTAAAACTAGGCTGATGAAAATTTTGTAGAAGGACTTAGCACTTTTCTTTTTATACGTTACTCTCATGTTTGCTCAAATTTTATTATTTATTTTTTTTTGGTCATGTGTGCGAATTTGTGGCTAACATTGTTTCTGTCCAAGAATATGGGTTGGGCTCCTGGTGAATTGAGAAGCCCCGATGTATAGTGAAACTGATGCATGATTAAATCTGCCATAGTCCTTACATTGGTGTGATGTGGAAGTTTAGAAAGTGGGGTGCCAGTTTAGGTGTAGATCTCATCATTTGTCCCTGGTTCAAAATTGCGAGGTCAGTCGTCAATAACCTTCGTATTGCTTCGAAGTGCAAAGTTCATAAATAACCAATCAATTAATATAATGTGCCGCCATTTGTATTTCACTTAACGAACTTAATTTTTTATAATTATCATATTTGTTTGGCCACGTACATATTTTCTAGTACTTATCTAGCACTTCCTAAACTAATACATTGATGTGAAAAATTATTTATTTATAATTAAAGCACTATAAAATGTTTTCCTTTTCAAAAATGGGATACAAATATTTACTAGTGTCACATAATTGAAATTTCGCATAGTTTTTTTTATATATTTATAGCTCTTAATTTTCTTTTTATGTGGTGATAATTATTCTTTAAATTTCCTTCACATGATTAGTTTATCTTTTGATTTCCTATTTTGGGTCTTTTTCTAAATAAAATATGCTCACAAAGCTTGAATCTTTTCCCAAAAAATGCAACTCAACTTTAGTATCTAGCATTGCAGAGAATGTATAAGTATTTTGATAAGAGAAAAATATTTTCTTAAAATATCTCGAAATACTTTTTATGTTCCTATTACATTTTTTCTAAGTTAAAAACTATTATTAAGTTCTACATGAATACCTGATTATAAATCATTATTCTTTTTTAGCCAAAGGAAATTAGGAGAGGACTTACTGTTATACCAGAATTCAATAGAAGCTTTTAAGTCTGAGAACAAAACAAATTATAAGTTAGGATACAAAGGTATGAACATGTATTTCCTAAATTCTCTCTTGCCAATGTGAACTATATTCTTCATTTGTTTTCAGAATATGTTATTTCTTTCATAAGTTAACTATAGTCAGATAATAATGGTAATAAAGTGAATTTTTGACAAATTAAAACGATATTGCTCATGCCGAACTTGTATTTTTTGTGCTCATACAGATATCTTTGTTAATCTTCCAAACACAGGTAACACGAATTTTCTATAAAATTTCCCTTTAAACGCTGTTATATTATATTGCACATAAACAGCGAGTAAATACACAGTCTCTCTCCATGATTTTATATGAAAATAGAAAATTTTGTCCACTGTTGGAGGATTAATGTAAGTTTGTACTGCAAATTAAATGATTAAACAAATGCCAGCATTTTTCATGAATCTATCGATCTTTAAAAAAAGTTATACAAGGACTAAAAAAGAAAAATTAGTTCTTGTATTTAGAGTAACATGAACTACGTTTCCTTTTTTAATAAAATCAGCCATTTTCTACTTTAATATTCGCGAACATTCTAAGTGATATACGTAGTCGGGCCATAACTTCTGATACAAGTATGAAGCAGAGTAATTTGAAACTAAATCATCTTACAGATTTATTTTATCCTTGACTGTAAAATATCGTTTTTAACATTACCTTTATTCAAAATGATCCCCTTTTGACTTCATACAGTCTATAAGTCTCTTTGTTCAATCATCTATCGAGGCACGCGCAACCTCCACAGGAATTTCTATCGCTGTTTTCCTTAAAGAACGTTTAAATCATGTAATTGGGATGCCGTTAGAAGAAAACCTTTGCCTCCAATATTGACCACAATTTATAGTCAAGTGGATTTAAATCTAGTATGCTGGAAGGTCAATCTTTGTGCCCTGTAAAGTCCGGCCCGTTCTCTTACAACCAACGCTGGTTCGTTTTCGCCTTATTAGTAGGGGCAGAATCCCCTGTTGAGAACTCCAATCATTTCCATTGAACAGGTTTATGTTCAGGGGCTTCATTATCGGTTCTAAGCTAGTGTCGAAGTACACTTTTGTTGTGGTTTTCATTCCTTTCTCGTGAAAATGTATCTTTGAGACGCCTTCATAGTTGCACTCCACTGAACCATAACGGAAGTCTGATGATGAGCTCTTTGCAAACATTTTTTCTTTACTTTGGCTTCTTGGGCATTCCTTGTGTATACAAGTTCATTTGGATCGTTGAAAGATTTTTCAATGTCACAAATTTTCTCGTTGGTAAATAATGTTATTTTATCCTATTTTCTAATTTTATGCGGTATTGCTATACTTCTTTCTATCGCGCAGGAAACATAGTTTATTGCTGTACTCACTAGTAAGTTTTTTTATCATCTAGTTTTTTTGCATCGATTTTAATATATACTAGTAATTAATAGTACGCTATAATATATTTTCTTGTTTTATATTAATAGATTGTGTTTTTATTTGTAATAGTTAAATTTCTCTTTTTATTCTTTACTCTTTCCCTGTGGCCCAGAGTATTGGCAAATACAGGTGAAGGTTGACTGGCCGCAAAACTTTGTTTAAACCTGCAATCTTGGTTCCTAAGACCAGGAATTTGTTATAGTACTACTGTGGCTAATATGCTTCTTACCCTCTTGACTAGTTATCTTAGGTTTTATAGCTATTTTGTATATATATTTATGGATTATACATATGAACAAATTGCTTTTAATTAAGAAATAAATCACAGCAATCTAATTAATCATGTAATATATTTGTTTCTTGCTTTTATCCAGGCGAAAGTATTAATGACATCCTCATAACTTCTTAAACTAATTGTGCTTCAATGCTTAATAATGCAAGTGCTTTGAGCCTATCTTGCTTCATTATAAATATGGTAAATTAATATTTGCGTTATAATGATGAGCAAACAAACGCTACATTAAAAAAAATTTTAAGAAACATTTATGAAAAATCTAACGACAATGGATAAATGCTATACTTAACAAAAAAAATTTAGTATCTTTTTGTTAGTTACTTTAAATTTTACTAATTACACTATTTATTATTTTTAAAAAATGATTCTACCCTTTTAATTTTTACATCTTGAGGTTTTCACAGCAAGAAAAGAAGCATTAAAATTTGGCCTTACAGTTGATAAAAAGCAAAAACGATTTCAAATTTTTGCCACCTTGAAAATGTTGGCACCACTAAAAATTTGCCGCCCTAGGCCCGAGCCTCGCGGGTCTAAGCCTAAGTCCGTCACTGACCGTTTCTTGTACGATATACAATGCTGTTGGTCGCAAAAAATCTTATTTGTTCGATAATTGGATAACCTTTCGATATCAAAATATTTAAGAACCTTAAAAATCTTCAACGGGCTTTTCTTTTTTTGATGTAGAGTAGTAGCCGCTGCTCGCTTCTGTTCAACGTTTATTTTACTGTGTTAAAGCTCTAACTGATTTATATATAGAACAATACGCGTGAGAGACTACAGTTTTCTGAAAAGCATTGCGGATGATCTCTGAAGACGAAATTTAAAATTGTCTGTTGTGTTTGAGTCACAGTAGATTACCTCAAATTTTTGTATCACTTACAACACTTGTCACTAAATATCCTTTTAGTGACAGGTGTAGAATCACAAACTAATACATTCGAAATATTACATTTGCATAAAACTACATTTATTCAATTGATAAATTTACAAATGATGGGGGAAAATCATTCATTAAATAATGTCTTAGAAATCCCTCTGCTAATTGTTTTTTACATTAAATATCATCTTCAAAGTAATATTAATTATTTTTATATTTTATACTGACAATTTTTTTTTCATTTCAGATAACTACATCTTAAGTAACAACATAAATATCATGGAAAAGGAGAGACCGATATATTTATCTCCTTTATTTATATATTCTACAGATTTCAAGGAAAAAGAACAGAAAATATATAATTTTCAGAGTAATGCTAATTCGCATTTATTTCCTAGATACACCTTCGGAGCTCCTATCTTGTCATATACAAATCTCAGTGGATTTTCTCAAGAATCGAAAATGGAGCCGTATTTAAAAAGCTTATACGAATCACTTTGCGAAAAAAGTAATTCTAGCATGGAATCACTTTCAGGCTGGGGTGGCTCTGTTGATAATCGACCATTAGCTTTTAATATGCCCTCAACAATCGAATATTTACCCTCTCCATTGGAACACGAGATGATGCAAGTTAGATATCCAAGGATTCAATCTAAGGATGTAACGTTTACATATAAATGTACTGGATCTTCATTGTATGTATCATAAAGCATTTCGTATATTGATTTTTAGGATTTTTATGGTTTTTGTTATTTTATTTTATGAATAAATGAGTTTACTTAGTGAAGATCTTGTCGAAATGTACTGTAAACTAAATTAAACAGAATGCCAGCATGTACATCGCATAAAATTTTTATTACTATTGATAGATTTTGATAACAGGCAACAAAAGCGAGATTCTAAATCATGTATTAATAATACAATTATACCAGGTGTTAAAATGATTATCAATAACTTCCAGATATTTTTCATATCGGACAGTAACTGCAATACTATTATGTACTACGATAATGGAACAACGCCACAGTGGTTTCAAGGATTGCTCTGCTGCGATGCATTCTGTATTATCCCTCCCCTCTTACCCCCATTATTTTAAAAACATCTTAAAATTTACGAAACGGTATTGAATTGAGTCCTGCCAAGCTCCAAATTCAAACAAATTTACGTCACTTTTCATTATATATCTTGGTTGCCTCTACAGCTACAATCTTTCCATTCCTCGCATGAGCATGCACGTGTGTCTGGACAATTTTAAATGCAAAATAAGACACATGCATTACAATATCATATTTTTTATTTCAACAATGAATATCAGAGTTCGACGTCAGAAACTTTTAACAAGTTATTTATGTACAAGTTATACCCTTGTACCCTTCCAACATAAATATTTACAAGAAAATGGTATATATATATATATATATATATATATTATAATCGTTTCAAGTGGTCAGGATGAATATCATTTTTTGGATGATTGTGAATATAATTTTAAGTTAACTGGGACGTCTGCGAGAAGGAAAAATGAACTTTTTTGCACCAACTTTAAATGTTTCTCACTTACTAAAATTAAAAGCAACGGACGTAAAATTTGTACGTTGAATTATCTGTATATTTATGTACTTGTTAATGTAAAAAAAAATTCATTTTAAATTACAAATAAATCTATAACAGCAATAATTATTCAATAACTATTTTTTTTTATTTTCAAGCAAGTTCTTACCTTTAGGTACACTTTGCATAAAATCTACTGCATATATAGCTGTAAAATTTCACGGAGTTTTTGTAAACATAACAATCCATAAAACGAACGAAATGAAATTTTAAAATATAAATTTATAAAAAATTTTGAATTTAGTGATTCAAATTTCCTTTAAATTTTATGCAGAAATTGTGCTATATCTGAAATTTCTGAATGTTTATTTGAAAACGAATTCACTCACTTTGTTAAAAAATTTGTTAATCTTTTTTTTCTTTTTTTTTTTGCAAAATATCAACTCTATAGGTAAAATAGATTGTAGGGAAAGTGTACCGGAATCACCAAAAAATGCGTTTTGAGAAAATTGCAAATAAAGATATTTTAATCTATGATTTGTAACATAATGTATTTTAATTCAGTATAAAGTTATATCATTGTTAATTGGATTATTTTGCATCATTTCTCAGTTATTAAATTGTAAGTTTAAAATTTTAGATTCCTTAGAAGTCTTTTTAATTACACTTTCCCTACTTCATCAATACGTGTTAACAACTATTCACATCTTCTTCCATTTAAAATACCTACGTTGTCTTTCTATAAGTTTCAGTATTTTTACTTCACTTTGAACATCGTCATTACAGGATATTACAAAATACCTTACACATATTTTTATTGTTATAAAAATATACCAAAAAAAATGTCTGATGAATTTACGAAGTTAATTTGATGTCTAATTTAAATGGAACTCTGTTTTTAAAAATTATAACAGAAGAATCTCTTTTTTTTTGTATTATACATATGAATATTTATTTATTTTAATGTAAAATCAAAAGTAATAAACATATAAAGTTATTCATGAGCATTCAAATGCTATCAATAAGCAGTTAGGAAAAACGAAATGTCTATTTTACAAGCTGTGTTTTTAATTTAGAATAATCCTCAAAATCTACTTTGTACTATATCCACTTGATTTATAATTTAAAAACTACACTGAGTATTTATAAATGCAAAACTAGACATAATTAACATTTCAAAAAACAAATCTTTTTCAAAATTTTGTAACAACTCATTTAAATTTTCCGTAATTTTTTCACAAAAAATGTACAATTTTCTATAAATTTTGAACATATAATATCGAAAAATTACATTTTTCGAATAGAAAAATTAGTTTTTTACTATACATATTAAATACACTACGGATTTTGAAAAAAGTGTACTTGAATCACATTTGCACACATCTGTTTACAATTTTAAAATTCAATTTTCTACCGTTCTTTTTATCAAATTCTCATAAATAATACCTCTATACATGTAGCAAAGTGCTCTCTATTTTTTAAAAGTAAAATAAAAAAATGCAAAATTTAAAGCACCTTCACGTCCCAGTTACCTTAAAGATGGTTATTTGAGACGGTTGATGTTTCATATCTGTTGATATTGACGAGGCAGTCCCTTGCAATGATAAATCCTGTTTTATTTCACATTAAACATATAGCGCTCTACAGTAGCGCATACAAAACGTTTACAAGGGGAGGGGCATGGTTGAAAGTCCCCAACTCGTATCATACCTCAAGACAACACCGAATGATTCTTCTGATTTTGTCAAAAAAACAGTAAAAAATAAATTATTGAGTTAATTAATAAAATAAATTATTAATTACAAGTATACTTAGTTAAATTTTACGTTATATATATATATATATACTAGCTGTTACCCGCCCGCTTCGCTGGGTGTTCATGATGTTTTATAAATTTTTACTGCTTATATATATGTATAAATTATTGATATCTAAGTCCTAGCATTAAGAATTTGATTGAATTGAAAAATATACTTATACCTGTAACTGTCACCTGTTGATAAAAAAAAAAGGGCAGAACTCATCTAATTTGTATTTTCTAAAAATCTCTAAAATTGAAGCATAGAATGATGTTTGCTCTTTCGTAACCCAAAAACCAAGTGGATTCCCGCAAAACCAATTTTCGGTGGATCTCTACTCCGTAAATTGAACATGCAAGCCAAATTTCAAGTCTAAATCTAACAGAAAAAAGCAAAAGTTTAACTATCAATATCCCCGTAATCCCGTTGAGAGCCGTTTTCCAAAATAACCGCTCTTAGCGGATTTCAATTCAACAAAAGAAAAATGCAAACCAAATTTCATTATTATAGTCCTTGTAGCTCGAAAAAAGTAATTTTTTTTGTCAATACGTCCCAGTAACCCCCTGCAACCCCCCAGAACTTGATTTGCTTAAAATTTATTCTTAGTGGATCCCTATTCAACAAAAGAAACATGCTTAACAAATTTCAAGTATATGGGTCTAACAATTAAAAACAGGAATTTTTTCTGTAACTCCTCTTGACCCCTCGCAAACATCTTTAGGGGTCAATTTTCATTTTACTCTTTGTTAGAGGAACTCTATTTCATGAAAAGAACATGCCTACCAATTTTCAAGCAGGATGATCAAGTAGTTTAAAAATGGAAATATTTATCGATTACGCCTCTTAATCTCCCGAAATTAAACTTAGTAGTTGATATTCGCGAAACCCATTTTGTAGCGGTTCTCTGCTTTACGAAACGCATCTGCTTATCAAATTTCAAGACTACGTCTAATAGTTTAAAAATGGGGATAATTGTCTATAACGCCACTTGAGCCCCCACAACGCCACTTCTGGGTCTGTTTTCACAAAACCCATTTTGTAGGGGAATTGCACTCTATGAAAGGAATCTGCTTAGCAAAATTTGAAGACTGTGCGTCCAATTAATTAAAAATGCAAAAAATTATCAATAACGCCCCTTGAACCCCCGCAACACCACCTAGGGGTCGATTTTCACAAAACACATTTTGAAGTGTATTTCTATCCTATGAGAGGAATCTGCTAACCAAATTTCAAGACTGTGAGTCTAATAGTTTAAAAAAAGAAATAATTATTTATATCTGCCCTTAACACCCCTTGGGGGTCAATTTTCTCCAAACCCGTTTTGTAGCGGATATTTACTCCATGAAAGAAACATTCCTACCAATTTTCAAGCAGGTAGGTCAAATAGTTTAAAAACGAAAATATTTATCTCTTACGCCACTTATTCACCTGCAACGCCACTTAGAGGTCTGTTTTCACAAAACCTTCTTATAGCTGATCTCTACTCTATGAAAGAAATCTCTTTATCAAATATAAAGACTGTGGGTCTAATAGTTTAAAAATGGAAATAATTATCTATAACGCCCCTTAAGTCCCCTCAACGCCACTTGGGGGCAATTTTCACGAAACCCATTTTTAGCGTATCTCTACCCTATGAGAGGAATCTGCTTACTAAGTTTCAAGACTGTACGTCTAATAACTTAAAAATAGGAATTTATAACGCCCCTTAAACCCCCCCCCGCCCCCGCAACACCCCTTGGGGGTCAATTTTCCCAAAACCCATTTTGTAGCGGATATTTACTCCAGGAAAGAAACTTACCTACCAATTTTCAAGCAGGTAGGTGAAGTAGTTTAAATAGTATTATATTTATAGTTAGGTAGTATATTTAGTAGTTATATTTATCTATTACGCCCCTTAATCCCCCGCAACGCCACTTAGAAGTCTGTTTTCACAAAACCCGTTTTGTAACTGATCATTATTCTACGAAAGGAATCTATATATCAAATTTATAGACAGTGCGTCAAATAGTTTAAAAATGGAAATAATTATCTATAACGCCCCCTAAGCCCCTGCAACGCCTCTTGGGGGTCGATTTTCAGCAAACTCATTTTGTAGCGGATCTCTACTCTCTGAAAGGTATCCGCTTACCCAATTTCAAGATTGTACGTCTAATAACTTAAAAACAGGAATTTATAACGCCCCTTAAACCCCCCGCCCCCGCAACACCCCTTGGGGGTCAATTTTCCCAAAACCCATTTTGTAGCGGATATTTACTCCAGGAAAGAAACTTAGCTACCAATTTTCAAGCAGGTAGGTGAAGTAGTTTAAAAACGGATATATTTATCTATTACGCCCTTTAATCCCCCGCAACGCCACTTAGAAGTCTGTTTTCACAAAACCCGTTTTGTAACTGATCATTATTCTACGAAAGGAATCTATATATCAAATTTAAAGACAGTGCGTCACATAGTTTAAAAATGTAAATAATTATCTATAACGCCCCCTAAGCCCCTGCAACGCCACTTGGGGGTCGATTTTCAGCAAACTCATTTTGTAGCGGATCTCAACTCTCTGAAAGGAATCCGCTTACCCAATTTCAAGATTGTATATCAAGTAGTTTAAGCATGGAAACAATTATTATTAAAGCCCTTAACCCCCCGTAACGCCCCTTGTGTTTCGAATTTCGGAAAATCCTTTCTTAGCTGATGTCTACTCTATCAAAGGAACATGTCTACCAAATTTCAAGTCTGTAGGTTGAATAGTTCCAGAGATTTCGTGATCAGTCAGTCAGTCAGTCAGTCAGTGAGTCGCTTTTCTCCTTTATATATATATATATATATATATATATATATATATATATATATATATATATATATATATATATATATATATATATATATATATATATATATATATATATATATATATATATATATATATAGGATTATCATCAATCGAAAAAAAACTCAAGGGCATTGGGGGGGTCCGGACCCCTAGGCCCCCCTCCCCATTGAGTGAACTATTGCGTTCCAACACAAGAAGCATACACGAAGACGTAAAACACAAAACTAGCTGCAGCACTTTAACACATATTTAAGACGAAGACAAAGAGAGTAAGAGAGAGCAGACAAAGAACTCTTGTTTCTTATACTGGGCAGTAAAAGTCGTGTGATTCCTTCCCAACAGAAGCCATGATTAGTCAGAAATCGGCGGACGCGTTTCTGACGCAATCTTACTATTCGATTACGATTAAAATCCCGAGTAGGTGGGCAGGTAAGTTAAAATAGCTGAATGTTAGAGTTCCTCCAAAACTGTAACAGAATACTGAGATGAAAACAGGAAAAAATTTGAACTGGATTGGAAGATGGGCCCTATGTTTCACACATGTATATAAGACCTATAATCATTTATTATTGTGATAATTTCACAACATTTAAAAAAGAAAAAAATATCTGAAGTGTGTGGAAAGGAGGGTTCATCTTAGATGGGAAAAAGAACAATGATTTGGGTTTGTGTGTGTGCGTGTTTTTTTTTAAATTTTAGTGTTATTATTACTATGATGATCATTCATGACTAGACTGTTCTTTCCTTTGCCTAAGACATAACATGTGTGAAATGACCCGCAAAATGTCTCTGATGTTACCACACATTTTCTCTTTTGCCTTTATACAAATGATTGTTAGTCAAAACGCTCAACAGGAAGGAAGCTGCGTGAAATGGCCCCTTTGTGTTTGGTTCCCCTCTCACATACGGAACGCAGACAACGTGAATGGAAAGTAGTTGACAGCCCTGGACAAAGATGCACGAGGGCATATAGACAGAGTCAGTGGCGCCACGGCTGGAATTCCTGAACTGAAATTGAAATTGGATTTTTTTAACACGAAACCTGTGAAGTGGGGCATTTTAATATTGAATTTATGGTTTATTTATTAGTACTCCAGAAATAAAATGCCTTTTTGGCAATTAGATGTGTGACCATGTCACGATGTTATATTATATCTCTTCCTATAAAAGAAGTCCAGAGTACACCACTGGCACGAAGCAATTATTAGCCTACTATTATTACAGCATTTCCAGTAATGAAATGCGGCTATTCAATTATCTTCATCTTCATGAACTTTTCCGATGGAAATAATAATTTAATAATCACTCACAAGTTAAAAATAAAGAGGTAGATTTAACACTGATCAGGAATTCTCTGGGAAATGGAATTGCGCGCGCGCGCGTACAGACTACTTATTATGGTATCGATTCTTGTAGAGGTATTATAAAACTATTATTTGAATTTCTATTTGGCTTTCAAATATCTGTTTTGATACTGCTAATTATCCAATTTTTTCTGTTTCAGTTGAGAATGAGCATCTTCTTTTTAGTATAAGAATGTGTGTATTAAATCAAATATAAAATTTAAAAAAAATTAAATCGTAAGTGTGTGTAATATTTTTTTTCATTTAAGGCCTCTTTAATTTTAATCAGCTTCATCAGACAGAAAAGGTTAATTATTTAATAATTTGATTGTCCCTCCTTCCTTAAATGTTTCTATGCATCCAGTTCATTAAGCGTAGCGTTATCTTAATCATATAATTAACTCTGTAACCAAATTTATAACTTTTTTATTTTATAAAATTATTTCTTAAGATTACAGCTGTTACACATAGAAAAATACTTCCACCCTTTAAAAATAGCTCAGTTTTAATCTTGGATCTACTTTGTGTTTCGAATGTTCCGAATATATTTACAATTTCTCATGAATCGTACGGAATTGATTTTCTCGATTAGCATACACTTTCGACTTGAAGTAGGGAAAAAAATTCTATCATAAAAATGGAAGGCTCTGGAGCATTTCTATGTTTCATTTACTTCGTCTTCAGTTTACAATGAAACCTAGCAGTCACGTAAACTTATGTTGAAACACATTATGTAAAATTAGAGAAATTCAGATTAATTTACTGATCTTTGAAATTAAGAAACATCTTGTTTTTTCTTATACACTGGAAGGGAAAAAAAACTTTAATGAAACTTTTTTTTCAATGAACAGACGATAATTAAGTCATGCTCGATCAAACGTGATTTATTTTAGAATTAAAAATAAGATTTATATTTAAAATGTGTTTGCGTGTGAATGAGGTTTCTTTCATTTTAAATATGAATCTCTTTCGTGACTAAAAAAAAGTGTTAATGAAATTTCAAAACTTGTGATTCTCAATAATATTGGAAAAAGAAACATTATCAATATATTGAAAGGGGGGGGGAAAGATGTTTGTTAAAATATAAAAAATTGAATAGACACGTAGAAAAAATTTTCAAGAAAGATTATTTTTAAAAGTAATTTATTTATTTCACATAATTTTAACAGATTTGCGTAATTTTAACTGTGATAGTTTTTAATCACAGATAAAATAAATGTTTCCTTTAATTACGTTAAGTTTTCAACGAATTTTTATTTCCTTCAAAGCGTTTGTTAACATTTCCTTTGAATTTAAAAAAAAAAAACGCATATGCTTTTTGATTCCGAAAAAAAAATAAAACTTTTAAGCAAATACTCGTTTCTTCATTCTACTAAAATAAAATGCCATACCTAAATTTTCTTAATAAATTGATTTTTAGAATAAGAAATTCGGACTTAAACTCAAAAGTTTTATTTCGTTTCAAAGAATCAAAACTAATTCTGCGTACATAAATTCCTTATTATCTCTATTCTTAAGTTTAAATAACAATTTAAATCTTTTTAAACATCAATCTGCTCCCCCCCCCCTACTTTGGACTGATTCATTGTTAACTAATTAGATTCTTTATATTATTGGGCTTTCTTCTCAATATATGGAGGGCCTAAATTATTTATTCTCCTTTCACCTTAATGCTTTCGTCATATTTAGAGGAATAAAACGAAAAGTCAAATTTCTCAACATTTTATGCATTAATCTTAAATCTTCGGGAAAATAATAAGTTCTCAATTTTGAACCGTGAACAATTTCAGTAAATTTTTAGTAAAAGCATTGGTTTTGATTATATATATTTCATAATTTACATATGAAAGTTTTTGTACTATTTCGTAGGGGCCTGATAAAACTGGGGATAATTTTCTACGATTTGGATAATTGAATTCTTCATAGATTACAAGTCACCAGGTTGAAACGAGCATCATATTTAACTTTGTTTTTCTCATGATATTTTATGGTGTTCTCTTTTGCTAATTTTCTGGCTTCTTCAACTGGAGAAAAAAATTTATTTTGAGTTAATGGAGACGTACTGCCAAATAACAAATATGCATGAGGGAATTTCGCGACTGTATGGGGTGTTAAATTATGTTCATTAATTACTTGTTCTAAAAGTTTGGTCCATCTAATTTTGATAGGAGAAGAATTTACTTTACATCTTAATTTAGTTACGAGAAGAATTTACTTTACATCTTAATTTAGTTACGAGAAGAATTTACTTTACATCTTAATTTAGTTACAATAGACTGATTAACACGTTCACATTTTCCATTTGTTTGAAGGATGATGAGAAGTAGTTGATAAATGTTCCATATTATAGTTTCTTAGAAAGCGTTTAAATCTGGATGTGGCAAAGGCACCATTTCTATCGGTTAACAATTTAGTTAGTATTTGAATTTGGAAACGTTGTTTCAATTAATTAGCATAAGTTTCTGTTTTACTTTTTGAAGGAAAAGCTCAAACAGAGCGAGTTGCATGATCAATAACAAATTGGAGATATTTTTTAGTAGAATTATAATAATTAAATCCACCAACAGTATCAACAGAGATACACTCAAACGGTTGATCTGTGCGGGATGCAGTCTGTAAAGGACCAAATCTTTTTTGCCTTTTTCTTTTTGTTTAATTGACATACATTACAATGTTTAACAAATTTTGAAGTATCTAAGTTAAAATGAGGCCAATAATATTGAGGAGTAATTAAATGTATCATTTTTTTAAGTGTCTGGGTGTCCAAATTGTTCATAAGGATTCTTCATCATTTTTAATTGATTGAGTTTTACTATTAACGAGGTTTTAGGAAATCCTATTTTTTTGGCGATTTTTGGTTTTATGGAGACATGTAGCTAAACTACACCATCTGGGACAAGAAACAACAAAATACACTGCTGGCCACCGTAAATGCAACACCAAGAAAGACAAGAGATAGCACAACAAAATTTATTTTGTAGATAACATGTTGACCAAGTATCAAATGAGCTAGCCCCGGCAACCTTTGACACGAGGAAGAGCCGATTCCGCCCACGACCGGATGGAGGGAGAGAAAAAGGACGCCGACAACAGTCATCCGCAGAGACCGAAAGGGAGCGATGAGAGAAACGAGGAGTTGAAAGCAAAACCTTCGCAGTGAACGGACACGAAGATCCCTCCCTCGCAAAGTTATTTGGGACTCTAAAATCATCTAATTGTACTAAATTGTAAATTAATGTAAATAATAGCTGTGACTTAATTAAACTAAATTATTATATTTCAAATCACGCTAACTTTATTGAATCAAACGTCACAACGGAGGCCTTGGGCTGCAACCCATTAAGCCCATACGTAGATTCGCCCTTGAACATGGATAATAACATTTGACTCACGAAAAAAAAGTTTCGTGAGGTTATTTTTATAAATGACGAAGTTATTGAATGTTTAATTAGAATTTTGAGTATTTTTTGAAAAATCGTAAAAAAAAAGTTTTAAGTATTTTATATTTTAAACCACTGAATCTAAAAAACCCACAATATTAACTTTTTTAGTACGAAATATCGATTCACTACAACGATAAATCCGTGCAGAACGATTGAAAAATTCTGTTTATGAAAACGCATCAATACTGTCTTATTTCTGAAAAAATGGTAAAAAATGTAAAATATCAGTATTTTGTAAAAAAATTTATACTGTAGTGTGGCGAAATAAATGATCATTCCAATTCTGCAATTATTTTTTTTATCTGATTTCGGTAAGAGAAGAGGAATGAAAAAGTAGGAACTCTTTCCTCTTCCTTTCAACAGCGATTTGGCGCATGCGCAGAACACAGTGTAACGCTTTTTTGTTAACGATTGTACAAATTTCACTCCTCATAAAATTTCGATACTGGGGGCTAGATATGAAAATTGGTTCTCAAAGAGTAAACTCCAAAAACAAATGTTATATTACTAGAGGAATTGATCGGAATAGGCAGTAACGGAGATTTTAAAGTTTAGTTTAGAAACGGATGTCAGAGCAGTTATGATTTTAAAAAAACTTACTTGTTATTTATCTCGATTTATGGAGTATTGTGAGAATTTTTTTAATTGCTTTTCTTATTGAGAAAGAGTTCCAGCGCGGTTGACAATCTCCAAAATAAAAATAAGAAAGAAAGAAAAAGACTGGTCTCTATACTAACAGAGAGATTTAAGGTTAAATCTGACAAGATTGATGCCAAATGTTGAAAATTTGATATTGAAGCATCAGATTCATCTCTCACATTATAAACATTTGTTTGTTGATCAGTTATTTTATGTATAAATTAAATTTTAATTTAATTAACGTTTCTTTTTTAAGCACTAAATCTCGCTTTCGAATCATAATTTTATTAAGGCTCTGTCGAGAACGAGACGAGGCCCCCAGTGAGGCCAAGGTCCTGATCTTAATACGTTATTCTCGCCAAAGAATATGGAAGTTGGTCCAGCACGTTAATGAGTAAGAGTGTGGATTATTCTTCCAAAAAAAAAGATGCTTGTGTTGGTCAGAATCAACCATAGTGATACGAATATGGAATCTGTATGGGTAAGAAAAATGGATGAATGGACGGAAAAGATTGCACCACTGGGCACAAGGAAAAGCATGTTGTGCACATGACAATAAGGGATCTCACTGAAATATCCAAAACCCTAGAAGAGAAAGAATTAGGATCTATTGCACAACAATTAGTGTTGACCCATTTCATTCAACGTAAAGGACAACAGGACATTCATTGATGTGATAACGTTAGTCTCTACACCATAGTGTATGCAATTACAAGCATGAATGTCTTAAGTCTCTTTCAGGTCCTGAGCCCAGAGAAATATTAAGATTTTTTGAGGTCCTGATCCGCTATGCAAAAATATGCCCTACCTGAGATCTTTAAAGAGAGACAGTGTATGACATGCATTGTCAAATACTCATTCAAACGGTAATTTCAAACAAATAAATGTGCACAACTCACGATCTCAAAAACCTAGGCACAAACCGGCTCGACCGATAATCGCAATTCAACTAAATAAGCTGAATGATTGTTCACGGTATAAGGCCCAGGCCTAGACATGTGCAACGGTCATCGCATAATAATACAGTCATACCACTTTTGACAATTGCCATGCAGTTTGAAATTCCCTGTTTTTCGAAGAATATGTGCGGGAATAATATTTAAACCATTAAAGTTATCCAGATCATGATCTTATTACGACAGAGTCGAGAATGAAATGAGGCCCTCTCTGAGGGTGAGACCCTGGGTCCAGGCCAATTGGCCCATGCCTTAATACCTCCCGGGTTACAAGGGTCGTTGAATGCCAGCCAGGTACAAATGAATGACAATGTATTTCCCGAAAAAATCAAGATTCTGGCTACAACAAATACTACGATAGTCGTACTCAAATCAGGCGATATCGTCGCGAGAGATTGCATGACTTGCAATATTCACCATCAAATTGGTTCTTATTGGCTACTGGTTATTGCTAAAGATAATGATTTTAATTTTAGTGTGAACACACATGATTTTGTTTTTATGCCAATACATGTCGCTTGTACTCACAGCATTCTCTTTTCATTATGTAAAAATGCTGTAGCTCTTGTCACCGAGATTGCAGGGTGTTTTTTACCTCTGCTAGTGTAACATAAATAATAAAATTGGGTACCATCACATACCGCTTGAAATATCAAAGATTATGAATCTTGTACGATAAAAAAGACATAAATAACTTTATTTCTTAGAAGCAACAAGTAGCAGCAAAATGTCGCCTATCGGTAGTTTGGCGGGAAGAAAGTGTGATCACGTCTTATTTTAAAAAGATCGAGGCAGAAACAGGAGACACGATCGTTGTTGCTTAGCCTAGAAGCATTATTACAAATTATTTAAGAAACCGGAAAATCTAAATTTCCAGGAAGGAAATAAGTATGGATTTCAGCCTTTGACCATAGAAACAGATTGACCGATGTGGAAACATCAGATACATGATTTATAATAAATATATATACTTATGATAAATATATATACTACCACGAGAGGGAGTGATCAAGGTCATAGATGGCAAGCTAAAAAAGCCAGAATCCATAGATGTTAATGCACAAAAATCTGTGAGAAAGCAGTGTAAAGAACGCTGCGATTTGTACAGAAAAGCTAATAGTTATGCAAAATCAATGCTCACAAGTGCTGTCATTGATGTTGTATACCAGAAAATTATTTACAAGGAAACAGCCTTTGAAGCTAGGGAATCATGAAAGAAGTAGTTTGAAGCTTCTTCAAAAACTCATTTGTTTAAAATTAGAACAGAATTTTTTTGCATTCAGCTGTATTCAAGGTAGAGACGCTTTCCCCGCTTTGGCACGTGCCTAGGGCGCAAAATTTGGACTTCAGTTTTTTTCGTTTTTTTTTTTCGTCATCTACTCATAGATGGAAAGTATTAAGTGATTATGTGCAAAGAAGCAAAGAACAAAAGCTGAAAATTTGAACATACATTTATTCTGTTGAAATCGTTCATCGAAACTAGATGGTCTGTAAAAGCAGATGATCTCAGAGCTCAAGATGTCGTGCCCCTGTCCTATCTTGGACTGGGTTCACATTGCCCGGCGCGTCTCTAGGCGTGGAAGGAAACATATTATCACCAACGAAAGCCATAATTACAAATATTTATTAACAACACACAAATAACAACTACACGTTCAAACTACAAGTAGAAACCCTGGAGTGATTATCTAATCCCTATATTAATCCTGATACTCAAATCTAACATTCAATTCTAGCCTTTAAATCTAATATTCCCTACTAAGTAATCTCAGCTATCAGAATTGACAAAGGAGACGAACCCTTACTAACGTCAGGTCGGTACTAAATCTAATCTCTTTGATACCTTCAATGATTAATAATATCAAATACTATCCAATACGCGCTAAGCTCGCTGAAGAGATCCGCAGTCGATACTTACATTTAATTTGGCAATTCCCTTCTCCTACTTCTTTCTCACTAAATCTAGACTTTATATAGTCGAATTCATTAGCATATCACTATCTCGTGTTTTTTCCGAGGAGGCTGTGAAATAGAATAATTGCTGGCCCCAAAGTTACCCAAGAGGATTAATGGAAGATTGACGCGGATAGACCCGTCACAATGATACAAGTCGTAATGAAATAAAGAACACATTTGATGATTTAATTGAAGACAATACTCAGACACCTGACATGAGTCACAGTAAAACACTAAAAAGTTTTCATACTACTTTGTTCACGGTGATTTGGGATGAACTCTTACAAAGGGTGGGGAAAACCAATGAGATATTACAGAAGGAAGAGCTTGTGTGTGTGTGTGATCTTGGCGCTATTAAGGAGTTGCAGACGTTATCTAGCTACCCAACGAGAGGTGAGACAAGCTATGAACAAATAAGAATAAACGAGCCTTACAGTAGTTGCATATGATGTGTAACATCAGCAATGTTATCGTGGTAAATACGTAATAGTACCTTAAATCTTGAAAAAAATTAATAGGGTATGATTGGAAATAATTTTCTATCGAATAATTATATCTTTAATGAAAATTTTATTTAATTAACACAAGGAGTGATGCAATTTTTTATCAAAAATAATTATTCTTGTTCAATTTGAGGAAGAGTGGAGACTTATGATAACTATGGTGTAGTAGCTAGCTAAGGCCTTGTCAGATAGGTCACATGGATGGGCCTTGAATATTCCGAGTGTGACGTCAAAAGAAAACCCAGAGTTATTGCGATTTTAAAAAATTTAAAATAGTTAAATAAAATAGTAGTGGGGCACCTAGCAACTGGAAAGCCAGCCTGTTTGTAGAGAAAAAGGAAACAAATTGAACACAGCAGGTCCTGGGCCTGTAGGTGCAAATGGGGCAGAAAGAAATAACAAAACTCCAAAACTCGGCCCCAGTGTCGAGAACGAGCATAAATAACTCCGAACTAAGCAAAGATGGGGGATTCCCCAAGTATCATCATCCCATCTCATTCAGTTCGTAACGTTACCAAACCTTCAAAGTTTAACATAAGGTTTTTAATTTTAGCAACGAAGCCCCCTTCTGTCCCACTACTATAGAACAAATTAGGCAAAAAGATGTAGCTTGACGAAGAGAACCTATGGTTCGAGTTTCAAAGCAGAAACTCAAAAATCCTCGGGGAGATGCCGATTTTAAAAAATTTTTAATACTTAAAAAACGTTAAATGGGGGGGGGGGATAGGATTAATGCAATAAAATTATATTTGCAGAAAGCTTATAGGAATATCTATCAAATTAGGCAAGTACGGAGGCTTAGGATTCGAGATATATAGGACACAGCCCTGTAGGGGGGGGAGCCCCTGAGAAGGTCGACTTCTCGTATATCTCGCGATATGACGTAATATTATCGAACCTCCAAATATTAAGACCCTAGCTCAATTCCAAAAGAGGGGCAAAATTTTTACCCAACCCCATATGAATAACATGGAACATGATATTTTAGTGCTGGAGTCTCCTCTCCCCCCAGAGGCGGATTAAGCGGCTGGTGGAACTGGCAGCCGCCAGGGGCCCCCAATGCCATTCGGGGCCCCAAGATTGAGAAATTCCAGTGATAAATTCAATGTGTAACAAAAATATCCTGATACCGATCTTAAGCTCTTGAACCAATATTGCAATCCAAATCATTTCTGCGCATTTTAGTCGTGTTGCAGAGCCCTAGCCATCTTTCTTCCGTATATCTTTATTTTTGCAATCTGTTCAAAATGTTCACATGCGTGTTTTTTTTCACACAAAATTTTTATTTTGAACAAAAAAAATCAAGTCAAGAAAGTTTGTTTTAGTTTACAGGCGTGCTTAGTTGCTCTCGGATACATTTTACACTAAAGGGAAAAAATTCTAACACCAAGAAAAAATTATTGCAGACTGATGAAACTTAGGCAATATATTTGCCTAGGTAAAGTATTTAATTAATTAAAGTTTCAAGATCACAAGTTAATGTAATCGCGAGTAAAGTCTTTTCAAATGTGAAATGATGGTGCATTAACAACAGGTGAAACCGCCAAAATTTTGAATGCAAGCATGTAAAGGTGCGTACAATATGCCGTACATGTATTGGATATCAGTTTGGGGGATGGAATTGCGTGCCTGTTGTTCTTGGTCAGTCAATATAAGGTCGTTTAATTCTGGTTGTGAATAATTCTACCTTTGCCGTCCAGTGATGTCCCATTCGTGCTCGATTGGAGAAAGATCTAGTGATTTAGCAGGCCAAGGTAACACGTTGACCCTCTTTAGACCATCAAAAGACTATGAGGAATCACGTCATCCTGTTGGAAAACATCTCTTGAATAATGTTTATAAATGACAGTGCAACTGTTTGAATTACCAGACTAACGTACAAGTTTGCAGTCAGGGTGTGTGAATTAACTTAAAAGAGTGCTCCTGGAATCAAAGAAAATTTCTCGCACCAGACTATAACTCTAGGTGCAGGCCCAGTTTGTCTTTGCCGCTGAAAGGTTGCTTGCAGGCGCTGACTTGGCCTTCAAATCGGTACACTTCCATCACTGGCACTAAGAGAAAGACCGCTGAACACAACATATTGCCACTGCGCTCTCCAAAGATGTCTAGCGTGACATGTCACTGATTTGAAGCTAATGGTAGCGCATCTAGCTGGAAGCTATTTCTCAAACGATTGATTAGTTACATGTCACTGAGTCGCTCTGGTGCCGAAAAAAACTATAATTTCTGCTGTAGATGCATCGCGATGTTCCCCAGCCATGTGGTGAATATGGCAGTTTCCACTGTCAGTGGTGACCCGTGCATGATTGGACCATAGTTTTCCTCCCGGGACCACTGCTGCCAAAAATCATGCGCATTGGACACACTTTTACCAAGTCTTTCTGTAATATCTTAGAAAGAAAATCCACGTTTTTTTAGCTCTATAATACTATCTCGTTCAAATTCAATGAGCTGTTAATAGTGGCTTCTTCGTCTTCTTTAAGTCATTCTGGGCTAACATCAACTCAATACGTCAAATCTCAACGATAAATAAGACTCACAAACTTTATAATGCGTATTTAAAGTACATTGAATTCGCATTCTCAAAGTAGCGCAACTAGCATCACACTTAAGCGCCTAACTCGAAATTTGAATCAAAGTCATATTTCAAATCTATAAACACACCTACCAAATTTCTTTAATATAGCACAAATTCTTGGTGATGGTATTTTTATTTCTATCAGTGAATTTCCTAATGAAAATAAGTGAAATAAACGAAGTTATGTGATAAAAGATATGTCTAGTTCAAAACAAATTATTTCAAGCTAGTTGTACTTAGGCCTTAATAGCAAGATAAAGATTCATAAAAGCGGCACTGGCTGAAATCCGTGATACGAATGAGGGGAAAAAAAGACCACAATACTGGAGGCAACTTCCCTTTTGAAACACCGTTGTACAAATATGAAACTTCCCTAATGGCCATGATTTGGAAAACCATACTCCAGAGAATAAATGCTACTAGCAAATCATTGTAATAAGTTGTGAATGATTAATAGGATCTATATATATAGTCTGCTAAAATCTCTATAAAATATTCCAAATTTCAGAAATGAATTTGGAAAAATGAAACAAGGAGCAAATTATTTATCAGGGCTTCTCATTTGAAGAGGAAGCTAAGCATGCAGCAAAAGAAAAAAAATTATTTTCGATGAAAGTAAAGAAGTCGATTGTAAATTTTTGAAAGAAGTGAAAATTTTATACTGAATTCATTTTATGTCATGTGCGATAGGGCAAGAGCAGAACTATCCCGAAGACCTGAAATTTATGAAACTGTTATAGAACACTTTACTGTACTTTTTGACGCGAAATTATTACCTGAAGTTAAGAAAAAAGCTACACAAAAACTAAATGAAACTTACAAAGATGTGATATTGAATTTTTTTTTTCATTTTAATGATGAATAGGATGTTTTTACTATTTTTAAAAGAAAACAAATATACATTGAGACCCCACTAGGAATTTATCAAGAGAAATCCTAATATAAAGATACTTTCCCTAATGTAGAGATACTTTTAACAATACCGATATCGAATGCTAGTTGAGAGATCTTTTTCAGTTTTAAAGAGTGTTAAAAATTATTTAAGAAGCACTATTGGAGAGAAGACAAATTGAACAACACGGCTATATTTTTATAGAACAAGATATTTTGGACAAAATAGATACGACAAAAATAAATTTCTGAATTTGCCAAAGACAAATCAAGAAGTAAAGTTGTATAGCAACGTTGTAAGCTGTTTAGTAAGGTTTTTAATTTTTTTAAATGCAGTTATTATTTTTCTTTAGCCTTGAGGTTTATTATTAGCAATACATTCTATTTTGAGAATTCAAGGATAGTGAATCTTTTCACTGTTTTAGTTTTTCCGACTTTTGAGCCCATGGGCCTCAAACCTTTTACCGCCAGGGGCCTCCAACTACCTTAATCCGCCTCTGCTCCCCCCCCCAGGCCTACCAAAAGAGAGCTAAGTGGATAAATCTCGTCGAGGGGAACCTGTGGTTCAAATCTGAAAGCAGAGACTTGAATATATATATATTTCAAGATATTACAGATTTAAAAAAAGTTTAAAACGTTGAAATAAAATACAAGGGATTAATTACTCTATGAGCAAGAAATTTGGTGAGAATATACAATGGAGGCAGAGGGATCGAATGAGCTAGGTCCAAACGGATTGAGAGGCTCAGGTATCGAACTATTGGCAAAATGCTGTCCAGGGGGAAGCACCAGGGAGGGAGTCGAGTCCTAGTACTTCCTAACCAAACAGATATAACTATCGCGATCCCCCAAACATCATAAGAAAATGGCACCACACACATTGAGAGGATTAATATGGGGATTAATATTTTAATGTATAAGCCCTCCCCTGCTCAAAGCAGGTCATCATTAGTAAAGAAACTATGAAGGGGGGGGGGACAGGCCAAGTCGATCGACACCACCGCGCGCGCTCATTGGTGAAATCGAATAGCGCGCGCTTTCCCGGTTTCCTGTTACACATTTCAGTCCTTTTTCACGAAATCACTTCCACAAATATCCAGCAACTGAGAGGAAAGATGTTACACATCAAAAAGAAAACTTTTTCAGATGAGAAAAGAGATTTTGATAGAATGACTCCAAGTGAGAGATTTCGAGCTGGAGTTTTCATACCAATTATTGACAATCTTGTAACACAATTACACAAAAGAAGGAATTGCTACGAAGCTTGCAATCCAAGATTCCAAATATTCAGAAACCTTCATGAAAAGAAAAAAGAAGATGGGACAAAACAGACGAAATACTTGGCTAAAAGCTGCTCCAACAACATCAAAGAAGTTTGTACACGAAGGTCAACATTTCAAAATGTGTATGAAGATGGAAAAAATAACAAGAGGATTTTTTTCCTATATCAAGAAAAACGAGTTGGAAAGTACCTTCCTAAATATAGAAGCTGCAAAGAGAAATGACTTTACTCTTTCTGTGACAAACTATACAGCAAAGAGAAGCTTTTCTGCCATTTAGAGAGTAAAATCTAATATTGATATGCGCTCAAAATGAAATTCCAATGGAAATTTATTACAATTATGTCATTAATGATTTTGCAACGAACAAAGCTTGAAGAAAACCTTTGTTGTACAAGTGCAATGAGTCAACTAAAAATAAGGAAGTCTAAAAGTAAAAGATAGTAAAGCGAGACAGATAAGTAATAAAAATGATGATAATTAGCAAGTTGAAAAAAAAGAGTTCATACAATGATGTATACTCTATACCAGGGCTTCTGTAACATTCACTATTTGCGACCCAATTTTCAATCATAATATTTATCGTGCCCTCCCCCTCCATACAATAAAAATGTATTAAATGCAATAATAATGTATTTTAACGCTTAGCTACAACACGATCTAATGATAAACCGTACAAATTATCAAGATATGTATTAAATTTTGAATGCTACTTTTGAGAAACAGATATTTTAAGTTAGTTACTGTAAATTAATATTTTATATTAAATAATCATTTATTTTCGCCTTTTCGATATGCTCGCGCACCCCACAGTTTGAGAATCGCTGCTCAATACTGTAATTGCAAACGATTTCATTAATTTACAGTACTAATTTACGAAAGGGTGGTTGGCCTTTGATATCGTAAGGTAAGAAATGAACAAGAGAGAGAGAGAGAAAGAGACCAAAACCATACCACTATCTTTTCCATACGGCTGTCAGTCCGGAACATAGTGAAGCCATAGGTGGTGAATAATGGGAAAACTTTTCAAACAGCAAAAACGAAGAAAGGGGAAAAGAGTAAGATAGTAAAGGAAAAAAATCCATCATGAACCAAAATTGGAAAGGTAAGAGCTGAATGAAGGGGGTGCTCTGGAAATAGGAAGGGGGAGGCGTAACAATTTGAAATTCCTAGGGCGCAGGCAAGGTTAAAAAACGGCCATGAGATTTTATCCCTTGTTGAATAGGTCCTCGATTTACTGGAACTATTAAAAATTCATCCAAAGGAGATTTTTGAAACGTTATATTTATACTCTCTTATATGGCCTTTTATTCGTGCGAAATATTCTCAAATACAGAAGGATTATGCAAATATTTCTATTAGTTTTTGAAATTGTGTAGTTTAATCTTTTGCATTTATGTATACGAAAAAAAATTAAGACTTTTTTTTATCATAAGAATTGGTACACAAAAGCTGAAACTCCGAAATAAAAAAATAAAAATTGTAAGGAAATCTATCAATATACAGATATTTTTCTTTTTTTAAATTTATAGAAAGTGAGTTTTTACAAGTTCATTTGTTTCATATTCATAAAAATGTGCCTTGATGTATAGGAGAAACTTCAAAAGAAGAAAAGTTTTAGTTTCGTTGCATTTTTACTTCTGTTAAGTGAGTTGTATTTACAATTTTTTTTTTTTTACAAAATTAGAAGAGTTTTTTCTAATTATAATGTTTTTTTTTTTTCAGAAAAAAAAATAATTTTTAAAAAATACGAATATTAAATATATGATTCAAGTGAATGAGTGAATATTAACGTCCCACTGTTCAGCTACACGAGGGCTTTTGGGGAGGGTCCGCGTAATTTTGAACCATGGTCAAGTGACGCGGACGACACCTGAGCTGCCCCCCCTCTCCTAACTACTACACCACACCTAGGGAGGACGTTTGAGCTCTCGACAGATTTTACGTGCATCGCGCCCCTACACAGCGGGTCTTCAGTGGTAATGGGATCGAACTCATGACATGCTAGCCACGATCCGATGCCCAGACCACTCGGCTACCGCTACATGATTCAAGACAATTTTGCAAAATACTCTAAATTTCATGTGAAAAATGACTAACATACTTATGAAATACACCACAAAATTAAACCACAGACTTAATGAAAAATAGCTATAATAATGTTTTTCAACCAATAGTGCGGTTATTTTTTAGTAAGATAATACTTATAGAAGAATAAAATTAGTTGTTACATCTTTCCTCTAAATCATAATTGCGAATACTATATTTAGAAACCCGTCTCATTTAATTTCGCATTAAAACCTATATTTTAATAGATTTATTCGTGATTCCTTATTAAAAGGATTAGATTTTGAAATTTTTTTGACGTATTTATTCGTTACTCCTTATAAAAGGACACTGAATAACACACAAATTCCTGATATTTCTGTTTGACAGCTTTTAACTAACTCTCTTTTACTATAGATGGCTATAGAAGAAACTGAATTATTAGCTAAATCTTGGTAGTATATATTCCAAGCTCGTCTAACACTGAATGCGGAAATTTACGCTCCAGACAATTAATTCTTAAACTTATCTTATCCGCATATCGCGAACTCGGTTCTAACGTTTAAATTATTAAAAAATAATAATAATAAGTTATAGCTAATATAGTTTTTTAGTAATTTTTTGAATGACACATGTCTATTTATTTCCCTAATTGTTGAATATTTTAAATTATCTAATTCCCCAATAAATTTTTATCATATGATTCATTTCTTGTTCCAGTATCTTTGCTTTTCAAGTAACAATTAATATGTGTTTACTCTGTCTTTATACGAGTAAGTCAAAACAGAAATTAATTTGTTCTACAAGAGCGGGGGTCTCTGAACTTGTGTTGACTGGCAAATTTATTTGGAATTCCATACTTTATTATCATAATTATTTGTTAAAGATGTAATGCAGAAGTGAATATACAATTATAGTACAGTATTTGATTTCCCACTTTTCATTGCTTTTTTCTAATTGTATTTTTTTGAGTGAGTGAGTGAGTGATTTTGAGGTTTATTGGCGCAAGAGCCGATTTCGGCTATACTGCGCCAAACATTTATTTTAATATCTGTGGTCTAGACGGGAAGAGAAAGAAAGAATGAATTGAATGACAAGAAAGAGGGTCGAAAATAGAGAAGGATCACTAGGGTACCCCGGGTTCGTGAAGCCCATGTTTACCAAAGACAGTAAACCCCGTGGAAAAAGGAAAAGATCACTAGGGCACCTCGAGATTGTGACACCCGTACTCACCTAAAAAAGGGGAGCCCCCTGAGGGGTGTAGTTTTTTGAAGCGATTTAAAAAAGATTTCAATCTATATTACATGAGTTAATGAATAATATAAGAACTTTCATTTTGCCCTTACAAGTGAATGAGTTGAAAATAAATAGTGAATTAACCACTTGTAACAAATGCAGAATTCTTAACCAAAACAGGGAAATATCACGTCTCCCAGAACATAGAAAATTGGAAAGAGGTGACTGTAAATTGATTTCTTAAGCAAACCACTCGGCTTCATCGTAAATTGTTCAATAAAGAGTTTATTACAGATATAGACACATTGATTTTAATGCCAAAAGTTTAGCAGTTGTTAAAATAAAATATTTTTTAATAAAATCTAGACATTTATTTATTATTGCTAATGCTTTGTTGAAATTAATTCAATTTTTCAAAAAATTCTTCATGGTTTTCCTTTTTTTATTGAATCAACTTTGGAAAATGTTTATTAAGGCACTTGTTTCTTTTAGAAAAGCGCTTTTATATTACACTAGCTGTTACCCGCCCGCTTCGCTGGGTATTTCATGATATTTTATAAATTTTTACTGCTTATATATATGTATAAATTATTTATATCTAAGTCCTAACATTAAGAATTCGATTGAATTGAAAAATATACTTATACCTGTAACTGTCACCTGTTGATAAAAAAAAAAGGGCAGAACTCATCTCATTTGTATTTTCTAAAAATCTCTCAAATTGAAGCATAGAATGATGTTTGCTCTTTCGTAACTCAAAAACCAAGTGGATTCCCGCAAAACCAATTTTCGGTGGATCTCTACTCCGTAAATTGAACATGCAAGCCAAATTTCAAGTCTAAATCTAACAGAAAAAAGCAAAAGTTTAACTATCAATATCCCCGTAATCCCGTTGAGAGCCGTTTTCCAAAATAACCGCTCTTAGCGGATTTCAATTCAACAAAAGAAAAATGCAAACCAAATTTCATTATTATAGTCCTTGTAGCTCGAAAAAAGTAATTTTTTTTGTCAATACGTCCCAGTAACCCCCTGCAACCCCCCAGAACTTGATTTGCTTAAAATTTATTCTTAGTGGATCCCTATTCAACAAAAGAAACATGCTTAACAAATTTCAAGTATATGGGTCTAACAATTAAAAACAGGAATTTTTTCTGTAACTCCTCTTGACCCCTCGCAAACAACTTTGGGTGTCAATTTTCATTTTACTCTTTTTTAGAGGAACTCTATTTCATGAAAGGAACATGCCTACCAATTTTCAAGCAGGATGATCAAGTAGTTTAAAAATGGAAATATTTATCGGTTACGCCTCTTAATCTCCCGAAATTAAACTTGGTAGTTGATATTCGCGAAACCCATTTTGTAGCGGTTCTCTACTTTACGAAAGGAATCTGCTTATCAAATTTCAAGACTGTACGTCTAACAGTTTAAAAATGGGGATAATTGTCTATAACGCCACTTGAGCCCCCGCAACGCCACTTCTGGGTCTGTTTTCACAAAACCCATTTTGTAGGGGAATTGCACTCTATGAAAGGAATCTGCTTAGCAAAATTTGAAGACTGTGCGTCCAATTAATTAAAAATGCAAAAAAAAATTATCAATAACGCCCCTTGAACCCCCGCAACACCACCTAGGGGTCGATTTTCACAAAACACATTTTGCAGTGTATTTCTATCCTATGAGAGGAATCTGCTAACCAAATTTCAAGACTGTAAGTCTAATAGTTTAAAAAAAGAAATAATTATTTATATCTGCCCTTAACCCCCCTTGGGGGTCAATTTTCTCCAAACCCGTTTTGTAGCGGATATTTACTCCATGAAAGAAACATTCCTACCAATTTTCAAGCAGGTAGGTCAAATAGTTTAAAAACGAAAATATTTATCTCTTACGCCACTTATTCCCCTGAAACGCCACTTAGAGGTCTGTTTTCACAAAACCTTCTTATAGCTGATCTCTACGCTATGAAAGAAATCTCTTTATCAAATATAAAGACTGTGCGTCTAATAGTTTAAAAATGGTAAAAATTATCTAGAATGCCCCTTAAGTCCCCTCAACGCCACTTGGGGGCAATTTTCACGAAACCCATTTTTAGCGTATCTCTACCCTATGAGAGGAATCTGCTTACTAAGTTTCAAGACTGTACGTCTAATAACTTAAAAATAGGAATTTATAACACCCCTTGGGGGTCAATTTTCCCAAAACCCATTTTGTAGCGGATATTTACTCCAGGAAAGAAACTTACCTACCAATTTTCAAGCAGGTAGGTGAAGTAATTTAAAAACGGATATATTTATCTATTACCCCCCTTAATCCCCGCAACGCCACTTAGAAGTCTGTTTTCACAAAACCCGTTTTGTAACTGATCATTATTCTACAAAAGGAATCTATATATCAAATTTAAAGACAGTGCGTCAAATAGTTTAAAAATGGAAATAATTATCTATAACGCCCCCTAAGCCCCTGCAACGCCACTTGGGGGTCGATTTTCAGCAAACTCATTTTGTAGCGGATCTCTACTCTCTGAAAGGAATCCGCTTACCCAATTTCAAGATTGTACATCAAGTAGTTTAAACATGGAAACAATTATTATTAAAGCCCTTAACCCCCCGTAACGCCCCTTGTGTTTCGAATTTCGGAAAATCCTTTCTTAGCTGATGTCTACTCTATCAAAGGAACATGTCTACCAAATTTCAAGTCTGTAGGTTGAATAGTTCCAGAGATTTCGTGATTAGTCAGTCAGCCAGTGAGTGAGTCGCTTTTCTCCTTTATATATATAGATTTGCATAAAATAATTACCGTAAAATCCGGCGTATAACGCGCACTTTTAACACAAAAAATAAGATCGAAATTTACAGGAATAAAAACGATAGTTTTAAAAATAAGAAAAGAGATCAGCATAAAAGAAAATTTACCTCAACACATACTGAAATATTGCTTATTTAAAAGGAATGGACTAAATGAGTTAAGAATTCTAAAAGTACACTATTTTTTCAAGTCTGGGATAATACCTTGAATAAATGACTTCAAAACATAAGAGAATACTAACATTTCAAGTTTCTTCATTATTAAAAAGGAGATGCACGTTATATGTCGGATATACCTAAATTTTTTTTTAAAATGCAGCTTTAAGGTATATGTGTGCGTTATACGCGTATAAATTCTTTTCAACAAAAATGAGTAGCTTCAGTTTTGTACAGTTAACATTTTAAAAATTAAACCAACTTCAAGTATAGTTAAAGCTGAAATTATAATTTACAAATTTTGAATATCAATGTAAAAACTAAAAATAGAATTTTTATGCACTCAATAGACATAACAGATAAACACATAAAAGTAAATTGGTAATAAATGATTTTTAAAAAGTTACATTTTAGAAAAATTAATTACAGTAGCATATTTTTCAAAAATAATAAAGGAGAAAAGTTTTGATAAATGCTGTAAATCAAAGTAAATAAACTCTGAATAGAATTTAAGTTTGAGAATTCAGACTCTTTTGAACAAATTACTGATCATAAACATTGATATTTTTTCACACTTCAAAATTGTACATTCACACTTTGATTTATATTTTCATGTTCATTCTGTTTTATTTATTGTAAGTAATATTATTTACACAATATGCAATTCTTCCTATTTTTTTTAAGTGATTGCTTAGATGTTTCATTTCAAGATTATAAATAAATTTTGAAAAATTATGCTTCTGGTGGATGTTTTAAAGTAGAATCTTCTATCTAATGGAGTGAGTTAAACAGAGAGGAATGTAAAGACTTCACAGAGTTTTTAGAATATGTCTACAAAAACTATAAAAATACTCCTTTATTTTGACATGAAAATTACAAGATTTATATTTTATGAAAAATGAAAACTTTTTATTTTCACGAAATGCAAATAACATTACTATAAAATACATAGCAAAAAGTTTGAAATTATTTTGAAAAAACACAATTTTTTTTTAGTATAACCTTTTTACACTGAAATTTTATTACATTAAACATAGATAAAAATACAAAAGACATTACAATCATATGCAAAATAGCTGATATTTTCATAACATGTAGTCAAATATATGAATAACTTTGCATGAGACATTAAAAATAAATAATATTTTGCATAATACAACTCAGAAAATTAGAGACAAATTTTAGAGATGTAATACAATAATTTTTATTTTTATTAGTTAAACATATTTACACATAACATGAAGTAAGAATAACTTTAAAAATGATTTTTCAATACTTAAACATATTAACATTTTGATCAATTATAACAATTTTATAATTATATTTAATAAAAAACATTTTTTTAATGTAATGGGTTTTTTTAAAATATAAAAACTGAAATAAAAATCAAATAAAATATGTAAAATTACTGTTTTTATAAAAGTATTAAAATATGTATATTTCAGCAGAGCTTTTAAAGATTCATATGATCCTTGACATGTTTCTTGAATTCCAAGACAGTTTTCAGAATTTCTTCACATATTTCACATAAATAACCTACAGTTGTTTTTCCAGCGCATATATGGTTGTAATATTCTTTGTTACTATAAAAAATAGCATTGCATTGTACACAGTTGAATTTAGGTTGATTATATATATCCTTTGCAACATCTTCACCACCTATACTCTTTTCAACATTTTCACCCTCTTTATTACTTTTATCCTTATTTCTATCCTCAAGATTTGTATTAGTATTCATTGGAAAAAGGTTAGCTGGATAATCAATTTTAGGACTATTCAAAATTATTTGTTCACACGGATATGGTCTTTTAATTACAGATTTTCTTCAATGGTCCTTAGAACAAATTATACATTTGTTATGAATATAACGTGAAGAAACTTTTCTATCACTGCAATCTGTTTAATGTTTCCTGGTAATTATTCTGTCAAATTTTTCTTCTGTAAGCCAGATAAAAAACCCACCTAATAAAAACAATATAGAGTTAACACATCTAGATGAACAAAATATGAAGAAAAACCATGCTGATATTACAACATATGGTATTGAAAAGTTTAATTATTACTGAGAAAAACCCAATACACAGATAAAATTTAGTTTGTGTAATGGTTAATCCTTATGTACATAACATTGTGTCGTTGCTGCCAATCTTACGGAGTCAGATCAAGACCCACGAAACTCATTGCAGCAAAGGGCTAGATGTATGTATGTCGTAAGCCATACAGAATTTGGCTAGTTTCCACCCCAATTTTGAGGGAGAACAGAGGGACAGGGGCCTCCCACCAACCTCACGAGAGGACTTGCAGCTTGACTGCTATTAAAAGTACCTCCATGCTGCAAAGGCACTATGCATTTACAAACATCCATGCCTTCTTCGGTATTTGAATCCTCTCCCTATAGTACAGCAGTCAACATTACTAATCACTATACTGGATTACAGTGCTTGGCAAATCTTCAACAAAATGATGGCTGTTTAAGAAATTGATTCCCCATCATATGACACTATTGTAAAAGAAGTTTTAAAACTGACATGTCCAACAGATGATTCAAGAAATAGAAGATTGACACTCATCGACGATGCTACCACAGTGAAGAGGGTGGACGATTTTATTCTATTAGACCAAATAGCAATCATCCAAATAATCAAGAGAGAATGTGAATACCTTAAATAATGGCAGTGAGGAAAATTATTCATGAAGACACATAGAAAAGGTATTAGCACCCATGCTTTATTACCAATTATTTCTAAGTAAATACAAAATGATATTTCAAGGGAGATGTCCTATCTTTTTGGACACCTGATAACTATAATTGATTCTTGGAGCAATCAACAGAATCCAAAGACAAAAGAAATGAGTAAGTAGCAAAAGCCTCCCTCCTCAAAACGGCTAGGGTGCAGGAATCTACAGGGATGTTCATGCTGTCTGCTTTGAGACAAAACAAATAAATAAATAACTGATCTAAAGAGACTACATGGGGAAAAGCCAGAATACCATCAGTGCCTATTACTACACACTGTTTAATAAATAGCATGTTCCTCTGATTGAGAACTGTAGTGATAAGACCAAAAGAGTGTCTGTCTTCAAGCAGATAATGCACCTGTTGGTAAGACGTGTACTAATAATGAGATGAGGTTGAGGAATCAAAGCAATATGAAATTTAGCCTCATCCATCCTATTCCCCTGATCTTGCCGAAAATGATTTCTTTTATTCCCAGAGCTAAAAAAAATCCTAGAACTGTAGAATCAAATATTTGACAACAAAACTAATGTAATTTAAGAGCAGATACAATAGTTTTTGAAGCAATCAGCCGAGTTTTACAAGGACAACCTTCGAAAAGTCAAAAAATCACTGGGAGGCTATAAATGAATTCTTAAGGGCAAACAAAATCAAGTTTCTGTCTCATTTATGCTTTTGTCACCACTTAAACTATATGATATCCCCTTGTGTAACACTATATACAGATACTTTTTAAAAAGCATGCAACATTATAATTATTTTCGTCAATAACTTAAAGATTTAAAAAATATGTATTTCAAGAGATTCATTTTCTTTTTAATTGTGAAAATGTAAGAAACTTGTATTTCTTAAAGAAAACATGCACACACATATATATATACATAAATATTATATAATGGTATGTTAAACTACAAACAATTAAAATAGAAAAACAAACTATTTTTACATTCCACTTGGATCTCTGGATATGTTCTGGCTCTATATAGACACAAACCTTAATTCCTTTCTAATGAAATATTTTACAACATGCAAAAAATTTAGCAACCATGCGGGACATTTGTTCAGACATAAATAAATTCCATAGTGTTTTCTTTGAATTTTAATTTTCAATGAGATCATCAGCAAAAAATCAGAATTAAAATAATATTTTAAAAAATTTGGCAATCTATATATATATTGTAAATCATAAAAAGAAATTGTAAACAGTTTAACAAAAAGCATCTAGGTGAATGATTTTTATATAGGAAAAGCTTTATTTTGTGATGCTATATCACAAAAAGTACCTAAATAGAATTGTCATTTAAACAGTTATTAATATTTTCAATGACTATGTTATTAATCACTAATAAAAGTGTTTAGCTTTTATATTTGGTAATCATTGTGAAAGAGTTTTAAAATTTTGTCTAACTAAAGAGATAATATTGTTGTGAGAGATTATAAATGTAAGCTTTATAGGCACCAGAGCCGAGTTCAATTAAACTGCATCAAACTTTTGTCAAAACATTAGATAGTAATAGAATGTATGTAAAAAGACAGAAAAAGCATTTATAAACAATAATGGTAAATGATAAAATCTCAAATTAAACATAAAAAAAATAATAAATCTTTGCAAATAGATTTTGGTAGGGGTGTTCCTCCGACAAAATATTGACAATTAACAAAGAAAGAAAATGCTTAAATAGTTAACAAGAAAATAATAAATTTCTCTTAAAATTTTAATGCAAACTAATATTATGTGAAACATTTAAATCAGTAAATTCCCAAAAAATATGTAATTGTGTTTAAATGCATTTCTCCCTCCCTTAAAATTTAGAAGCTAGAAATTAGTTATTTCATTTGTCATAAGATTAAAAAAAAAATGCTTCTGATTTGAATTACAAAAAGAACCTATAAAGATTGCAATTTAAAGTACCACTGTATGCAAAATCAATTAATGAATTTTGTACTTGAATTCCTTCCTCATTTTCCCAAAAATCCCAACAAGAATATTACTTAGCACTTGGAAAAAACACATTAAATGAAATTCATTAGACCAAAGGGAGAAATGATTATTTATAGGTAGTTATAACTTATTGCAATCATGAATTGTAAAAAGAACTTTGATTAAAGTTAAGACATCAAAAGGGGGGGATGCACATTCTTGTTTAATACAAACACACAAATATACAGTTGACCCCTGATTTAATAAACCTGTACTTTACAAATAATAAACCCCAAATTAATAAACTATTTCAGCAGTTGGAAATGTTTTTTTTTTTTTTTTGTCAGTTTGTATTAGAAATAATGGATTTTCTTTTTCAAATGACACATCCTTTTTGTCTGGAACAGCAAAAGACTTCTCTTGTAAACAGCAAATTTCAACAGGAAAGGGTTCAGACCATTATTAGACTTTGTGCAGAAAAGTCATGAATGTAACCTATCTTACACATCTTGAGTAGGACTAGAAATTCCTTTCTCATCTCTTCCCATCCCATTCCAAGAGAAATATTTTAACGATTATGTTATATTTGATGACAGACTGCCTATCTGTGCAACTGAAATTCAGGAAACTGTTGATCTGTGAGAGCCAATGAATAGCCATTGATGCAACTCTTGAAACTCTTATCAAAACTGTTACATTTTCTAATGTGCGGAAACTGTGAAAACATACCTCTTTTTTATGCAGTAAAATGTAAATGTCTGTATTTTCTTATCTACATAAAGTTGAAAATGAATTCTTTCAAGCCAGGAATCAAAAAGATTTTTAAACATCTATTAGCCAGTTTTAAAATGTCCAATTAACTGGGGCATAATAATTTACTAATTGTATTTTCAGCTGTTGAATAAAAAGTATAAAATGTCTAACTATGGATACTTTTTGTGTACTTTACTTATTGTAGAATTTCCTAAATGTAAATGCATCAAATTAGTATTTTGTTGAAATCTCGATATAAGGAACGAATTGTTCAGCCCCAATGAATTCACTAAATCGGGGTCCAACTGTATTACAAATACCCAATTAATATTAATCACAATCAATAATATCAAATTAACATGAAAATAAAAAATAAAAAGATTTACTTCCAATTTAATGTTACATTAATCATCTATATCATTGCATAATTTATAAATTTGTTGCATACAATTTACATGCATAGAGAATTGCTCTTGATGGTTATAGTGATAAAAAACCTAACTTTCATAATTTTCTTAGCATCCATGATTACAAGATTATTGTGTTAAAAATAATACAAATTATACTTCATAGAAAAGACAAAATAACCAAAGAAAATGAAAAAATAATACAAATTACATATGATTTTCAAAATTCATATTGCAAAAATGTGGAATTCTTGTATGCTACTTTTTTTCAAACTTATGCCTTAGAAATAGGCAAAATTAAATATGAAATATAGAATAAAACTATAAAATGATTTTACACAAGTAAATCTCATTCCTTTAATATTAAACACAAATTTTCCTTTTCAAGGCACATATTTTACAGATTTAAAAACAGGCATATGTATTTTAGTATTCAAGTGCTAACCCGACATAGAAAAAGAGCTATTTTATTTTATTAAAAATAACTAATTTTTTTAATGTCATTTAGTACAACACCTCGAGCATTTTTATATCAAAATTAATGACAAGGAAATGGCATCTCCATGGTTTTCTACAAGCATTTTCCAAAAAAGGGAAAAGAAATTGAGTTTTTATTTTGATTTTTCATTAAAAAAGTACTAAAATTAAATTTTACAAAAAAAAAAAAACTCTATACCTAATTTATTGACATGTTTTTGATTTTCTTATAATAATTCTATCAAAATATTTTTTGCAAGCACTAACCTTTAAAATCCAATTACAAATTTTGTCAAGAATAAAATTTGATCTTGAAGAAAAAACCCTGGAATAAAAAAAAAATCTGAATCAAGAAATTGATACTTTTACCAACATCACAAGAGATAGGCTAAAATTTGTTATTAAGCAATTGTATAAAACAGGACAGATCGTAGAGTATCTGCTGCCCGCATGCAAGAACTGTATATGCTGCCCCTCTAGAGAATTTTTCATATACTTAACTTTGATATAAAACATTCATCGATCCATATAAGAGTAAAAAGTAAAACAATATATATATATAAGTGCAAACAGACATAAAAAAACCGGTAAAAATTTACTGTACGATCACCCTTGGCAACTTTTTCAAAATCTCGCCAAAATGGCAACTTCTTGTACGAACGAAATTTAAAGAAAACAACATAGTAAAAATGTTGCCTGCGGAAAAAAAAAATGCCGGCCAAATAGCTGAAAACGATAATCACACACAGTCTTAGAAGAACATTTACTCTCTTTCATATTAAAATCAACTTTACTCTGACTCACCCACAAATAAACCTGAACTAAAATCTCATTCAATGTCCCACACTTACAATACTCATATCTATCCGCAATCAAACCCGCTTTCATACAAAATTCAAACGTTTCCTTCCCTTTTCTAATCCATACAAATACCTTAAATTAACATTCTCATCATACCACATAACATCATTCTTGCACTTACCTCAGACATTCCCCATGCAACAGCCATCACAAAAATTTCTCGAAAAGAACGCGGTAGCTGAAGACTAAAAAAGCACACCTGCAACGTGATCGAACGAAAATTTAAATAATGGCGGTTACATCCTGTTGTTCAATAGGGTTACTGTAATTACTTGTTGAGTCAGATGGGGTTTGCCATATAAATAGATTTATCACCAATGTAAAAAAAATCGGGCCAAGAGTGACCGTACAGTAAATCTGTTCCAAAAAACCTTTTCTCCGTTTTCTTTCCTAAATTGTAAGGTTATTTATTAAATGGAAAACTTTTAATTTCTCCAAATGCATATTGAATTTAAAAGCTATTATGTCTTAGATAATATTAATCATTAAATAATATTAACATGAAAAATTTGAATTAAAAAAAAAAAAAGATGGAATATTTAAAAGAATGGAAGGTATATTGTTTAAGACATATTCAGAAGTGTATAATGTTCTAATCTCAAATATTAAAAGTAATAAATAATTTTCAAAAAATATCTTGCATCCGTTATAAGTCAAATAAAAATACAGATAGTATAAATACAGAATCTTTCTCATACATTTATGCTTAAATATGTATTATTCCCTCTAATGTTTCACATAAATGTAATTCCATTGTGTATACTTAACATTTTATGATTTATTCCCTTTCATTAGAACGTTAACAGTGACACTAAGTTTTTGTGGATCAATTCATTGCTAGCATGCTCAATAGAATAAAAATGACATAGCAGGGGAACATAGTCTATGTTTACTGATACAATAAGCTTGATAAAACCTCTTACTCATTCAGCATATGATTCTTGGAATGCATTCAGCACATTCAAACCACTGCAGTTATGACATCTTATTTTATAGACATTAGATATTTCATATTATTCAGTATTTATCTAGATATTCATTGATAGTATTTTAGGCAAAATTAGAAATTTGATGAATATAAATTGTTATGCATAAGTCAATGCTAATATTATACATTTACTTTTTATAATTAGAAGTTTTATTAATCAGAAATGAGATCAATATCCCTTTTTTTCAAATAAGGAAAAATCAAAATAAATTAGAATTCCCTCAAGGTATGATTATCTTTCTCTCTTAATAGCGCAATACTTTGATGCACATTCCAAAGACATCACAAAAAGTTTTATTTTATTTGACTTTCATTACATGTTGCTTTCTTTGAACTGCTTTCAATCCAACAGTATTGAGTTCTCAAGCAATTTGACACATTTATTTGATTCAGACACAAGTAATATAATCATAATCTTATATTACATAAATGCTTTTTCCTCTACATCAGAGGATCCCAAACTTTTTTTGTCTCATAGACCCCTTGCCATGTTTTTCGGTTTTGGGTAGACCCCTGCTTACTAAATATTGATTTTTTGCAAATTTATCAATTTAAATGTTTTTTTGACAGCTAGCACTACTACTTGCTTTAAAAGAATCAAATATCTAACTGTGAATTAAATTAAAATAAAAATAATTTAATTTAATATATAAAACAAGCAGAAAATTTTTACAGAAAATAACTGAACAACAAACAAGTGTTTTTACAGAGAGGATGAATCTGGTGCTACAATAACAAATTTTCAACATATAACAATCTAGTTAGGTTTAAACCTAAATCTCCTTTGTCCAATTCTCTCTCCTCCCTTCTTTTTTTGTTTTTGAGATTGGAAAACTGTCTGAAACTCCTTCTCACTAGAAAAAGCAATTAAAAACTTTTTCACGATATCTCATAATTCGCGACAAATAATAGGAATATCATCTTAAAGCAAAAATTGCTGACATCCATTTCTAAACTTTAAGATTATTAGGGCCTATTCTGATTAGTTCCTATTGTAATATGACATTTTTTTTTTCAATTTGACTTTATGAATTTATTGTCTACTGTGGCATTACTATAAAAAAAGCAATCTCAAACCTAGTTTCAAAATCTGAGTAAGGACATTTAAATATTAAATTAGGTTAAAATGTCCTGACAGATTGTCTGTGACAAATTGAGAAAATTCACAACGTCCAATATTATACTTCTTTATTTTAATTCTGAAAATAAATGTTGAAATGGTCCTTGTCTTAATAAAATTTATGCTGTCATCTAGTAACCACAAATTAACCTCACTAAATTTAGTAATTAAATGAGTTAAATCTGCTTTCCACTAGATAATTTTTGTTTTTTGAAGATTTAAATCACAATCTGGTTTGATGAGAGCCACTATTATGTAGACCCCCATTTACATCTCATGGACCCCCAAATTATTTTTTCTCTGGCGTGGACCCCTTGCAGGTCATCATAGACCCCTAGGGGTCTATATAGACCACTTTGGGAATCACTGCTCTACATAGTAAAATAAATGTGAATTTTTGCTGCTCTCCATCTAGATTTTTTTTACAACTGATGCCATTATTTAGAAGGGGGAAGAGAAGTCTTTCACTCAAATAAAAATAATTTAACAAACTAAAATACAGCTTAAGTTATTTCCAATTTGTTTTACCACACACCAATTGCAACAAAGAAAAAAATTTTAAACAACTTTTTAAAAAGTATACCGACATTCAGCAAAAATCGATCAAATGATTTTCTTATGAAGCAAGCACATGAAGAACTGTTCGGTGACAGGCAGTACACATGGGATGGAAATCCTTAAAAATCATATTACAATAAGTAAAACTGAAAGCTTTGTGTATATAGTTTTACAATTTAATTATTACTGAATATTACACTTATGCAGTCAAAAAAATGAAAATTCATACCTGTTTCATATACAGAATTTCTTATTTTTTCCTTAACAGGAATTATTCCTCTTCACTAGAGGTCTCAAAAACAAGTCTCAGTATTCTGTTTGAAAAGTTACAAAAGGAAAAACATAAATTTTGACAAAATAAACAGTGCATTTATACGTTCGGTAAAATCCTAGCACAGCACACTGCTGTATTTGGCAACAAAAGTTTTTCGCCAAATGGCGGCAAGTAAAAAACCGTGTTTTTTTTAAATGGCGTCAGAGACGTAAACAAGAAGGGAAAACGTGGTTTTCAAAATGGCGTCAAGAGACGAAAAACATCAAAAAAACGTGGTTTCCAAAACGGTCAACAAGGGAAACATAAAATCAAAAGTAAGATACTAAATGCAAATTTCAAGCTTCCATTATAAGATTATCAATCCTTCATTCCATACAAAAACAATCCTTACTTTCTTACCTTTTATTTAGAAAAAAAAATCCATCCGTCGTGTTTTTACGAAAAAAACGTGGTTTCTAAAGCAGCTTCAACAAGAAAAACTGAAAAAGCATCTCTTCTGAAACGCTACAATGGGAAAAGAAATCCAATATGAATGCCTTAAGCTGATGAATTAACGATCTCCATTTCTCTCAAAAACAAATTATTTTCATATTTCGGACATTCATACCTACCGAAATATTTTCAATCGTTCACAAAGCAAGCATTTCTTTATTACATCTTTCCTTCAAAAGAAAAAATATCCATTCGTCCAGCTTCAAAAAAGAAAACGTGGTATCCATAATGGCTTCAAGAAGAAAACAGAAAAACCGTTGCTTCTCAGCTGCAATAGTGAGAAAAAACATCGTCCTAATTGAATTTATCAACGCATCTTCCTTTCTCTCTAACAAATATTCTTTCAGTAGTTGTTTCATTTTAAAAAAAAGAAGAAAAAAAATCACGCATTCCTTCAATTTCGGCTTTTTAGAAAAACCTTACACGTCTTCAAATTGACCATCAGAAAAAAAATGACCGCTGTCCAAAATATCTGTCCGAATAGGGTTACTATTCCCTAAATTTAGCAGGGTTACCATATTGTAAATTTTATCGCCAAATTTTTGGCGCCAAAACATTTGTCGCCAAGCAGTGTGCCCCCTGCTAGGATCCACCCGATATTTTCCCTATTAATATGATAGACAACAAAAGTGTTTTTTTCCTTTTAAAACAATAATTTGACAACACTCAAATATGAAAAATTCCTTTTGATTTATTAAAATTCTTTTGTTACTTCCAAAATATCTTAATGGAAAAAATACTACAAAAATATGTATGATAATATAACATGGAGAAAAATATATATACATTAGCTGGTTTTTAAAGATTTTTTTATATATTGGAGTTTATTCATCATAATGCTCTTTGAATAAAGTGATAACACAAATAAATTCTAGAGTACAAAAGTTGCAGAGAGGCTCCAAAAAGGAATGCAAAATTATTAACATATTTCAAATTATTTTAAATCAAGAAAAAATATATTTACTTGAAATTTGTTCCTTATAACCTTATTTGTATTAATGCACAAGAAATAATAATACAGCATTTATATAACACAATAAGTACATAAGAAACTTCCCCCTTTAATTAAAAATTGAAAGGTTCATATGATTGAAAAGGACACAATTTTTCAGGATCAGTTCAAATTTGATCAGTAGAACAAACACTTAAGATTACAAACTCATATTTAAAAATGTTTTGGAGAAATGAAATACTGTTGAAAAACAATAAATAAAAAGATATCTGGTACAAGTTCGATATACGGACTTTTTTCAAAAATCGCCAAATTTGTTTTCCGGCGACAACAGTCGCCAAGGGAAGCACAGGGTTGTATTCCCCCCTCCTTCCTTCCCTCTTAGCCGCCAGTAAACACCGCGACACTTCCCCCCTCCCTTCCTCTTGACTGAACAGTTTTGCAAAGTTCCCTGTCTTCCATCTAAGTTTACCTCCCCCCCCCCGCCACCTCTGTACGAAAATTAATGGTGGGGGATTCTTTCTAACTTTAGTAGAAGCATAAAAATGAAACGTGTAATATTTTTTTCCTACATAATATTAAACTAAAAAAGTAGCGAAAGGACAAATTTTTATAGAACTAAATGTAAATAGTTAATGATTATTTTAGCAATACTGCATTGAATTTAAGAATAAAAATCTATTTTTTTAAGTGATTCAGAATAGTAATGAACAAATTGTTCTATTTATCATCATTAAGCCTAGAAGAGAAACATTATAATTTAACATATTAAAGCAAATTAACAATAAAATTAAAGTCATAAATTAAATATAAGGAGAATCTTTCTTGCTTACATTGAATAAAATAAATATAAATATCATTAACTTAGATTGCAGCACTTTATGTATAAAAAATTGTCATAAAGTGGCCAAAGTCATCACTTGTCAGCAAGATAGATTGTGATAAAAATCATGGTGATAAAAAATCTTGATTAAATTCCCCTTTTAAAGAATTTGACCTCAGCCCAGTTGATGTCCCTAACAATTTTTAAAAACTTATTGAAACAATCCACTCCCTGCTGTTTGCTTCATTTTTTAAACTTATATACAGCAACAAATGAAATTTTAAATCTATTTTTCTATTGCAGGTAGGGAATGAATCTGTAACATGCTTCCAAGTGCCTTCTATGGTATTTGTGTGGCAATTCGTTACAGGATTTACAAAATGAAGGCTATGATTTAACGTCAAATGATCAAACCTTCTTGTCCTAAATTTTTAAATGCCTTCCATTTGTTGGAAAAATCATAGTTCCAGGCTCTATCCATTCCTTTAAAATGTTGACTAGAATCTCACAATATATGTTGTGTACTGCTTCCCCTCTGAATTCGATTTGTCGACTTCTGCATAATATAGAATAACTTCAATGACAAATTGCCCCCAATCTGCAACTGTATCAGAAGATAAATAGAAATAAGCTTTGGTCTGTTTTGTTCTGGTTCCCATGATCAAATGATAAGTGAGACGAAAAATATCATTTAATTTTAGTTTGCTGCAACTGAACCACAAGCCAAGATGTATGGTTTTAGTTGAACTATATATATACAATCCATGATGTATGGATTTAGTTGAACCACACATTTCTTGTTATTCCTGGAATTTCTGCAAATCTATGATTAACCATCTAAAATAGAATTTTTCTTCCCAAACTTCATCAGAACATTACAATTGCAGTAAAATAATTCTAATTTAATCAGATGAGTTTTTCTTGCAAAATCTAAAAATGGTTTCTTATCCCTACATATTTCATAAACAGAATCGAGATTAAATACTCCCTTTTTCTCCCCAAATGTGGCCTTTTTGCTAGAAAATAAAACAGGAACTGTTTCTGACAGAACTTTCTTATACTTGGGATAAACACTGCAAATAGTCCCATGGTTAGAGGGAACAGCTTACAATATTTAAAGGTATATAAAAAAAACATGGTTTTTAAAATTTAAATTAATCTCTTTGTAAATTAATAATAATAATGTAAAAATTGATAGTCAGCCTAATCTATAACTGAAATAATTTATCAATAAGTAAAAATGAATGTTAATAATAAAAAAAAAGAATATATATTTCCTAATAATGACAGAATTAAGTCAACCTAAGCAATAATTAAATAATTTTTCAGTAATTAATAAGAAATATTAATAAGTAATATGAATAAGAAATAAGGTAATAATAATAAAAGAATTGAAATACAACCTAATAATGAAAGAGTATTAACCTAATCAATAATTAAAAATAAACTTTAATAAATATAAATATAAATATTTTTTATAAATAATTTTAATATAATTATAAATTTTAATATTAAATAAAAAATAAAAATTATTAATTAAATATTAAATAAATATTATTAATTTATTAATAAATATTAAATAATTATGATTAATTAATTAATATTAAATAAATATTCTTTATAAATATTAAGAAATAATAGGAAATAAGGCAGTGAATTCTTGTCCGGAAATATCTATGTCTGAACATTGAAAATCCAAGTGAAAAGAAGGGTGTCTGAGAGAGAGAATTCCATAGCCCCCCCCCCCCAAAAACATTACTGATTGGAAAATTCGCCATAAAACGAAAAACCCGTGGAACCCGACCGACGCGATACGAAATCATCATGATCAAAGCTCCTGCGAGGGAACACTGCAGCTGGCGACAAATACGTCGCGCATGCGCTCTGTCCGATACATAGCGTAGGAAACTGACAAAAGAATCAGCAAAAAAAAAAAAAAATAGTATCTCAAACAGAAATCCTACGTATGAAGATACGACAAATAACCGAACAGATCGTGTAAGAACAAATTTCAAAATGAAAAGAAGCGAAAATCAAAAAACACTATTCTGCGATTTCAAACACCAATTGGATTGTTTACAATACAATCCAAATCACAAAAGTAATTATAATTTTCACCTCATTTATCTTTATAACTCATTTTTATGATTTACGAATAGACTGACTAAATATTTATAGATAGACAATGCACAAAATTGAATTTAAATTTACCATATGCTTTCACACATTGTTTAACTTTTTCATGCTTGGTGGTACATTCTATATCGTACCACCAATTCTTATTCGTTTATTGTGTAGTGGTACATAAAACGTATCACTTGTTTGAATTCTTCAAAAATTGATGCTAGATAGTATATTCTCTGAAGCATTACAGAGGACAACTCCTAGCAGTTACTCAAGTTCCCAACAGCTGTTAGAAGCTAATTGTATGCAATGGGAATGCAGTAGTTCATTCTTTGATCAGCTGTGAGTCTGTTGAATGGTATGTTTTCGAAGTGAATGTGTTGTGTACTTTTAAGTGTAAATGAAAGTGATGCTTGTGATATTTTTGATACAAATCAGGTAAGTACATATATTATGTAACTAATTAAATTAATATTACAATAATTAGTACCTCACATGTGCATTACTAGTATGAAAATATGAGAGTCCAAAAAATGTACCTCCATGCCATTGAAGGCCATCCTCTTTACAAATACAAAATACATTCTGCTTATTCTTTCACAATAAAGGGCATATTTATTGTGCCAGATAGATTTCCTGTAAGTTACATTTTTTAAAAATAATAATATTTATTAAATAAATGTACATACAAGATTACACAAATGTCATGAATGAGCTATAGCTCGTGTTCAGGAAAAAATAAATGTGACTAATACACTTCTTATATATGCTAACTAAAATAAATTAATGTATAGTATAGAATATTTAAAATTAAAACTAACAAGGTAAATTGGTACTAAACTAAAATTAAGCTTACAACATTAGATTAGGAAAAACTGAAAATGTTTTAATATGTGAATGAATAACAGCATAAAGAAGAAGCAGTTTATTTGTTTTCCTACTATAAAATAAGAGAATGGATGAGATATGTCTGCAAAGTTCCATTGTGCCTAGGGAAGAAAAAACCTTATTTCCAGAACTATCATGCTCCTTGAAGTGTGGTGGTACTAAATATGTACCACCAATTTTTTTAAGACTTTGGATATCTTTTATTTAAAAAAGTGTTTAATATTATTAATATGTGCCAGCTTTTGTTCAATAAGTATAGTTATGTGAGGTTTACCTAAAATATTTGTAATTATTTCCCTCTAGTGCATTATTTTTGTCAACAATTTAGCACATGAAAGAGTGAAATCTCTCGATGAAAAGTTAACAGTATGATGTTGAGAGAAAAATCTTGTGATAAATTTACATTATAGTGAAATGGTAACAAAAAATTCTTAACCAAAAATGCCAGTTTTTAAATATTTTTTTTGTGCAGTTTTTTATGGTAATAGAAGTGTTTTGATTTCTATGTAATTTTTTAATACATTAAAAAATAGCTAATTTACTTTTGAAAGTACATCTTTAATAGCTAAAAAAAGGAAATTTATTAGTTCTGGAAGCAAGTCAAATTATTTTTATCATTTATCAGGAGAAAAAGAATCAAAATATTGAAGAATTTAAAATTAATTTTTGCTAGTTTGAAACTTTATATTTGCTGAATGTTATAAATTTTAATAACATATATTTATCTATGTTAGGAAAAGTTTATTAAATTGACTAAAAAGATATATATTTTTAATTATGTGGCAGCTCTGAATAAATTTCTGTATTTCAGATTTGTATTTTCTAAAACTTGGCTTTGCCATCATTCAAAACGACACAAACGAATTGCGAAAAGAAATGCTGACTGTAAAGCCAAACTCAGTATTGTTATAAAAAAAATAACCAAGGCCACAAAAAAGACGGATAAATATTTGAAATATGACATGCCATTGGTAGGTGAAGTTAAAATATCATTACTTCATACTCATAATACCACATCAGCAGAAACTTTAAGGATGCTAAGAGTTTATGATGAGGTAATTTATTTTTAATTTAACAAAAATAGCATGGTCTTAAAAAAATAGCAATAGTACTATATTAATAATGCTGTATCAATTTTTTTAGGTTCGTCAACAGTTTTACCAATACTTTTCCGATGGGATGTCACCAATTGAAGCCATTCGCTTTCATGAAAACAAATTTTTGTTAGAAGATAGCTAATGCTTCATTAAATCCTACTCATAATCAAATATATTACTTACATGAATGTTGGAGGGATACTAACTTAGGCAGTTTAATTAATCCATTTGACAAACTAAAAGAAAAAGTTCCATTTTATGAATCAATAGGTAAATTTTAGTTTGGTTTATTCTGACATGCAGATTGTTTATTGTAAATGTTTTATCTCTGTTTTTGTTGCCTTACAGAATGTTCTTGTATTTTTTCAAGCAGAGTATTTGCTTAACATATTTGCAATGATTTTAAATAAACACTTATAAAAAATATCGCAAGATTCTAAAATTAAAATTCATTCTTTTTTTGTTTTAAAAATGTTGTTTAAATCGTAATATGATTAGTCAATTTTTATTTGACTTAACTAATTTTTTTTTGTGAGGGGGGGGGGGAGTATCTGTATCTGTTTATTTTTTTTAACACATCTGTAGCATTTATTTATCAAATTACAATTTTTTGTGTGAATTGTTTTTTTTTTTTTTACAATTCACAAAATTTTTCTCAGAATATCTAAAGTTAGGAGTTTTGAAAAGTTACTTAATTATATGAACTGCATGTTAATAATAGGTTACAAACTTTTTAAGGTGTAACTTTAACTTATTAACAACTAGTAATCTGTTTTAAGCACATGTCTTTTGAGGTAGCTAAAATATTATATTTCTAGTAAAAATAAAGCATTCATAAAAACTGTATTAAATAAATAACTTTTTTAAATGTCCCCTTTGATTTACTGCTATTTATTTATTTTCCAAGACCATGTTGGAAAATAATACTTTTTATATTTTGTTTAGTGCTTCATTTTCATACTTTTGCTATTGTTTATTAATATAAAGTAATCTATCTGTATTCAGGCACAACTGTTAAATTTCATGATGATCATCTTTGGGCAGTTTTGCTTGTGACACCACTGATGAAGAGAAATCATCCTTTATCTGCATCTAAAGAAATTATTTCATTGATTCAACTGCAAGCTGCGAGACATCATCTTCAACAATTACCATTATGTTATCAGCGACAAAAGTTGGAGCTTTGCCGCTTGCAGTTATGATTCATGCATTCCAATGTATGCAGAATTTCATTAATGCATTTGAATTGTTGAAAATGAACTTTCCTCAGTGTTTTTGTGGACAAGATGTAAGGAGGTTTTCAATTTTGTATTATTATTTAGTATATTTATTTAAGTGAACATTATGTAATTATCATGCATATGCTAAGCAGAAATTATATTTGTTTACGTTATATTAATTTTTGCACATGCAGATTGTTAAAATTACATTTTCACATAAAATGATCTGCTTAGGAATAATTACTGTATTACATAGTAAAAGAAATAGTTCTGCTTATAGCTTTTGTTTTCTATTGAAGGGGATAAATTATTTTTTGTCTGGTTCTAAAAATTTCTTAATGATGGTGGCCTTAATATTTCACATTTGTTAGTTTCTGCAACTTTGTTAGAAATTATTTATAAATTATATACTTTCTAATTTTCTTAATATTTTCACAAATCTTAAAACCACCTATATGCAATGTGTTTCAAATAACCCTTTTATATGTGTGTTTGTATCCATGTATAGACTGCATTTTTATTTAAAATATAGCATCCAGATATATTCATGAGCGATGACTCTTCAGCAGAAAAAGGAGCATTGGCAGCAGTTTGGCCTGAAGCAAAGCAATTGTTATGCCATTTTCATGTTGCCCAAGCAGAATGGCCTGGCTTTTTTCTCACAAGATGATGGAGCAAGAGGAAAAATCTACATTCATGAAACTTTTTCAAGCTGTACAAGTTTTTGATTATATTTTTTAAAATTATATTTTATTATTTTTTCAATTATTTAGTTTCAAAGATCTTTTTTTAGTAACCTCTGGTGAATGATGTCATGTCAAACACTACTGCTAAAAATATTAAGTATCCGCTATGGAGTTTTTGGTAACAACTTTCCAATTTCTTATCACACATTTACAAATTGATTTATTACAATTAATCTCAATTTTTTTATTGTTTTAAGTAATAAAAAATACGAAAATAATTCATTTAAGTGACTTCAATACAAATTTCTTACCCCCCCCCCCGAATTTTAATATTTGTTACTGAAAATGTTGAAAATGATACAATGTAAACACGTTATTTATGAAGTTTCACATTACACAAATATTTTACAAACCTGAATTATATAGAAAACATTTAACATTGGGATTTTCTCAACAGCCAAGTTAATCTAGAGTTTGATGCTTAGTTCAAATTATTACTTTAATTTTTGCATTCTAACATTTTTTGATTTACTGTTATTTTACAGGTGATGTATGCTGACTCGGAAGAAAACCTACTGGACGCTGAAAAAAATTTGCTACTAAAGTGTAAAAACTATCCAGATTATGTAAAACGGTTTCGAAATTTTTTGGCGAGGAAAAAGGAATGGATTTTACTTTTCAGGAAGGATCTTATAACTAGAAACAACAACACAAACAATTTTTCAGAAGCAAGCATACGGATTTTGAAAGACGTCATTTTAAGCCGCACACGAGCATTTAATGTTATCGCCTTATGCGAGTTCTTCTTAGGAGTATGGGAAGATTTTTTTCAAAAAATTATTTGAATTTGCCACT
>BMAO01014396.1:0-125232 GCA_019973975.1 Trichonephila clavata | reverse complement strand
GGCAAAGTATGAAATACATCTCAGATTCGTTTTGAATATTGTCATTTCGCAAGACATAAAACTTTTAACATGTGTCTCAGGCTCAGAATTTGTTAGTTATACATTGCTGTTTGTTCGGAAATGTCAAAATGCTCCATTTTACTTAAACTTGTTCAACAAAAAATTGGTTTTTCCTGTGCTGCCTGAAAATGGAGGAGCAAGCTATAGTGTTGGAGAAGGTGTCACGATCTACAGCAGGGGTCGGCAATCTGTGTCACATGTGGCACGCGGTACAATTCTCAGAGGCACTTTGCACTGCTAAAAAAATTTGTAAATTTTCAATTGTTTGATTTTCAATATTCGTATAGTGTCCGGTTTCATATACTGCATGGATCGCTTTCGGTTATCCGAACAACCCCGCATCCGAACGGTGTACGGTCCAATTGATTCGAAAAAAACGATGTTCTACTGCAAATTATAAAATCAAAACAATTTAAATATAAATAATCAACGTCACACTCTCAGCGGGCCACCGTAAAATTATCAAACGTTGACCGGTCCCGAAGATAAAAATGTTGGGAAGAACTGTTATACAGTATTACGTCACGGATCTTTTTTCCCCCAATGGGGCTACAGATTGTTATTTTTACCATTTTCAGACCTAATACATTCCCCAGGGACTGCTATCCCTTTTTAGTGTGGCACCATGTAGGCGATACCGATTGCCGCCGGTAATTTTGACTCCCGGTTTCATCCCAGAGGGAGGTACCTGAGCTCTGAACTTGTTCTAATTTGCCAAGAGCAAAATTAAATTCCGAATTCTGGGGATGTGATAGAATTCTGAAAGAACTTTCAAACAAATACAAAAATGTTACATGTTATAATATTGAACTTGTACATCCACCTTTGTGAACCTTGCCAGAAAAAACAGAAAATATTTTAAAAAAAGGTATTGTAGTAAAAACTTTGATTTTGTTTCCGAGTGCCAATATATTGGCAATTGTAATGAGTGGGAAATAGGATGGTGTCTATCGACTTAGAACTTCTGAAGGAATTCGAATACAAGTATATGCGAAATCACATTTAGCAATATTTTTTTTCAGTAGCAATCTCATTTTGTCAGAATAACATTTGTACATTTAGGAATGTAAGTCATTGATATAATATCCTTATCAAGACCTTTTTTCATACTTTGCCCTAAACAGATTTGGGCATTCTATAGAATGCCTAGGCGTTCTATACAATGCCTAGGCAAAGTATGTAATAAATCTCTTATTTCATACTTTGCCTAAAAACGTCCGGCATTGTATAGAATGCCTAGGCATTCTATAGAATGCCCGCATTTTCATACTTTGCCGGTAACATATATATATTTTATATATAACTCTATATTTTTTTATTTTTTCATATATCAATTCTAAAATCTACTGTCTGGTTAACTTGGATATCAGTTTGTTTTATTGTTTATTCATCTTACTCTAGTAGAGGAATTTGACTATATATATAACCTCCCCCCTATAAACTATACATTTCAAAAATCCTATTTCAGTCTTTTTACAGTATATATTTTTTGTTGGCATAACATAATATATAGTTGCATTTTCAAAATGCATAATGATTTTCTAAAATAAGTTATTCTTTGTTTCTTTTTTTTTCCAAAAAATTGCATTTAAATATTTTTTTTTATCCAAATAATACTCTTAAAATTGTTTTATATGTATTCTAATTCCAGTATAAAAACAGTACACTAAATGTAAAAAAAAAATATTCATTTAAATGCTTTTGCAAAATTAAGATTCCGGATGAAATTAGTCCTCGTAAAAGAACCATTTCTACACAGATAGAGCTAATTTATATAAACCAAATTTGTCTCAACAGGATTGAAATTTCAGCATTATTAAGTTCTTCAATAAATATGTTAAATTCTAATAACAATGTTCATTTTTTTAAAAAATATTCTCTGAAAAATTTCTTTAAAAATAACATTGGAATAGTAAATATTTTTTAAAACTATTATTAATAAATTTACAATGCATAGAATTAAACATTTAAAAGAAACTCTAGTATTATTTACTCAGAAAACTGCACCGAAAGGAGATGTTTCGAAGTCTATTTGTTTTTCCCGTTTTTAAACGTCACTAAATATTCTTTTCAAAAACGAAACGTCAACATCCAATAACATCACTTTTCTTCTTCACCTGAAAGAAGAAAGAAGAAAAAAGGTACATGGAGGGAAAAGAAAAGAAAAATGACACGCACATAACGGGGAACAAAAATTTCGACTCGTCGATAATTTTAACCGTTTCCAGCGTCACCTACAGTCGTACAACTTTTCAGAACCTCCCTAATGAAGGTTCTAAATTGCGGAAATCACAACTTAAGAACTTTTTGTGGCGAAAAAAAGAAGCAAAAAACAAATGTTTCCTAAACCCATCACATTAGAAGTTTGTAACCACGGTACTTTGTCAAAATGACAATTGCCTGTCTAGTTGGTGAAAGAACGGCTCTGTGTTGCCATTCCCCGAACCAAAAATAACCTTCTTTTTCTTTTAGACCAGGCCGTGACGGAATTCCAAAAGAGTGAGTTACAATTTGACTGTCATGATCCCGTAGGTCGTTAACTGAGGTATTTATCTGTGTGACCGACGTAATTATTTTGGAATTATTATTTTTTTGTCTTTTGAAGTAAAAGGAATACTTAAAGTCTTGGTGGAAAGTTATGGAATAATACTTCAAGTCTATTTTGTTTCAACGCCCTGGCAATACAATTATTAGCGGAAAATTTCAAAAATGTTTTGAGATTTTCTCTTTTGTTGACAGTGCATTTAAAGTCGTCTTTTCTTTAACTTAGAAATTGAAATTTTAATACAATAAATATGATAGTTAATGTAATGAACTTATGTAAATGAAGTCTTAGAATGTGATTTATTAATATATCAGACAAATTTCAATTTATTTAAATATTTAATAAAAAAAAACTTCATTCTAAAAGATGATGTTATGAAATAGTAAAAAAAAAAATAATTCCAATTTAGGGGCTTCTTCAAGTATAAAAACGCTGTAGTTTGTGCAATATTAATTCATAACTAATTAATTATGATTAAATGTTATGTTATATAGTTTATTAATTTAGAAAAATTCTTAAACTCTTGTCAAACAATTTTGTTAAATCTAAACAACTTTATACTATTCAAAAAATAAAATGAATAAGTAAAAAACTCTGTTCGACATTGTTACGCAGTAAAAGACAATATCTATTTTACAAATTTTTGTCTTCAAATATGGAAAAATATAACGTTGTAATCCTGCATGGTTGTTATTATTTTAAAGTAAAGTAGTAAGGATTCTTGCGACAAATAATAAAGACAAATATTATTTACATATATTGACACTCCACAACACTAGAGGATGCCAAACACACATAAAAACTCATTTTAGAACACATTAGATCACCTTATAAAGGAGAAAGGAATTTCCCTTTAAGAGAACAACTAGTGCCATCTGGCTGTCATTAAATAGTAAAGGGAAGGTAGTTTTAAATATATAGTGTTACAACACATATATTTTTTGCAATATATTCATTTCATTGGAATTTTAATACAGCCTTTAAGATTTGTTAACTCTTCCAAAAATCTCAAAGCAAAATTTTATGATTACTCTTTTTTACATTCAATGCAACTGATAATATTCTATACTGTAGAGTGAGAGGAAAACATTAAACTGACAAAAATAAAATTTATTAGAGGATCTTTTCTGGAATGTTTCGTATTTTGAATGTAAGTAAGAAATGCAAACAACACTTTTTGCGGTAAATATCCTAAGTATAATACAATTAAAATTGTAAGCTAACACATCTATTTTTATTTTTTGTGCATAAAAATGTGATGGATTTACGAAAGAAATTTTAAGGAGAAATTTTATTGTACGTGTTTGACAGTATTAGATGGCAACACTTAAATTTCCATTAAAGTTTTTCTCCGAAATGGCCATTAAGGCCGAAGAATGGAAGAATCTCGAGAATATTACTGCCATTACACACATATGGCAGGTAGCAAAGTATTCTGGCTTTGTTGAAATAGAACGCACACACACACACTATAATAATTATGACTCAAAAATACAAGAACATAAAAAAATCATACCTTAATACCCCTTTATGACTTAAAATTACATTGCTTACTATAAATAATTTTTGCGTGTGCTGCTTTAAAGTCGGTTGTGGTAGAAAATAGAATAGAATTAAACTAAAGTGGTTTGTTTAAAAGGATTTTGACGTTTAAGTGATGTTTTTTAAAAAGAAGAGTGCACTTTTAATATTCATAACCCATTATTTACTGTCACCCGGGGCAGTTTATTGCATTATGCTTCGGAAAGAGGGAATTCAAAACTCTTTTTCGAGGGTTCTGCTGACATATTGCTCGGGGAGGGCCGTTAATGTTGAATTTATTTTAAGAGACATTAAAATCATAATACATTCAATTCATTATGTTTATTACTTAAATTAAAATCTTGACAGAATAATTTTTCATCTGATGTCTCAAACCTTCTTAGTCTACTAGAACAGTTTTTTGAGAAAGTTAAGAAGCAGTTGTCAAGGAGAATAATATCGCCTTTTATGCGAATGAGCAACTGAAAAAGAGAATTGTTTTCTAAGACCGAGGTCCATAAACATGTCACACGAATTATACAGTGGTTATTTAACTGATTGAAAGAAAGTTGTCAGGATGTAGTTATTAAATATGATTGTGCTGAATAAGCTGCTTTAATGGATAATGGATATCAATTTTATTTATCTTGACAAAAATTTATATAATTTTTATTAATTTTCTTATACACTAATGAAGAATATCCGCACTGACTTTGTTGTGATGATTATTATCAACTACATACATTTCGCTTAATTTTAATTCATAATAATCCTGGCATTACAGCGAGTACTTTGTATTCATTAAAATCGGGATATGGCGACAAATGTGTTTCAATTCCAATAATTGAAAAATATATTATGAGCGTAATTTAAATATTGAGAGAAATCGTTGGTATTTATCGTATATTTTACCAATTACGATTATTTCCGACTTATGAAATGATTTAACATAAATAAGAAAAAGAAATATGCAAGTAATTTAAGTACATAATCTCCTTGTTAAGTAATAATTATATTAGGTTCTTTTTTTATTTTCATATTTCATATAAAATACTTATTTTTTAAAAACTACATTCAATAAAAGTGTTTAATACATACGTAATTAAAATAAAAATGTGGTATTCCTCAGAAATTTTTAAAATTAAAACGTAGCAGTCACGGTACCTGATTGGTCCAGGTCAGGAACTACCAGCTGGCATTGTTTCTGCAAAGTCGTGACTTCGAATTTTGGTACAACTGGTGACCCACCGTATAAATGGGCTGAGTGAGTGAATATTAACGTCGCACTGTTCAGCTACACGAGAGCAGTCTTTAGTGGCATTAGTCACATGCTGGCAACGAGTCCGCGACCATGACCACTTGTCTACCGTTGCCACTAAAATTTGTAAGAGTTCTAACACAAGAAATCTGATGTTACTGATTTACAGCGATGTCAATTCAAACCCACCATATTAAATTTTTCAATAAACCCTTCATTTAGAGTGTAAAGGATTTCTCAAGACAAGAGTAACAAGACAACCTATCGCAACTATATAAAAGCTATGTAAATTTTTATATTTCCTTCTTATATGTTAATCATATACAGTTTTAAAAAAAGTCGATTTAAAATCTTCGTCTTCATCAAAGATTCTTTTTATCACAAATCATTCATTTGTTATTTATTTAACTTAACTCCCAAGTAAAATATACTAACAAAACTATGCCTGAAAATTGAAGTAGACGGAATCCTTAGGAAACCCCCTGCCCTTAATTCATTTTTACAAACGTTCAGCGCAGGCTAGATGCCTTGTTCTTGAAGGGAGGTTCTCCTCCTCTAAGACAAAGAACGAGGGGACGTAGAGCCGAATTAGAAGGCAGGGTTGACGATCTGTAGGCTGTCTCAGAGTCGGGAAAATGAATTAGGTAATTAACGTCATGTTTGGCGGCTTCTTCGTGCTCATCCGCAAACCGAGATCCCAAACCGCGACTCATTTTTAAACAAAGTCTTTTCCCATCTGTCCCTTCCAACCCCCTTCTCTTTCACCATTGTGCTTTCTCTTGAATGTCCCCATTTCTAAGGATTCATCCATTATTTGAAAAATCCATACTTTCAACGAAAGGGGACTCTGTCTTTCTCTCATCAAGAAAGATGGGGTTTGTCCCCACTTATAATGCAAAGTTCACTATTTGGCTTCCCATGTATATCCTTTTCTTATGTGTTTTTGTTAGGGATGAAGATACTTTTCGTATTTTTATCTGACAAACGTCTTTGTAATAAGTGCATATTTTTGTATGCTTCTTCTAATATTTTATTTTTTTTAATCGGTGGAATTTCGATTTGTAAAATTGTCTGACCAGACATTTTTAATTTAGGAGGATATTGTTAATCCTATGGAACATCATTTTTCTTTCTGTGGCAGTGGTAGCTTAGTGGTTAGGTCACGGACTCGTTGTCGGCGTGTTATGAATTCGAGCGTAGTACCACTGAAGACTAGCCATGTAGAGGGGGGGGGGGTCGATGCTCGTTAAATCAGTCAAGGACCAAAGTCTTCCCGTTGGCGTTTGTGGCAATTTAGAGAGGGAGTTATCAGTTCAGGTGTCATCCTCATCACTAGACCGAAGCTCAAAATTACGAAATCCGTCGTCATTAGCCCTTATGTTGCATTTTAGCGCGACTTTAATAAACATTCGCTCACTAATCTCCCCCCCCCCTTCCTCAAATTCTAGAGATTGTTGGATCTTTTTCAACACAACAAATTGATTGATTGATTATTTAAATCGCAACCTGAAGCAACAATAGGAATATTACTGGCGGACCCGTTGTTTTGAATAAAGTCAAGTGACATGGAGAGCATCTGAGTTTGTACACTACTATACAAATTGCTACACCATGAAAACGTGAGGACTGTAAGACTAAGAAGATTTTGAATGAAGCATAGTGCCTATCAATGAGGACTGATTACTGATTTCTGATAAATTATGTTTCCATACCGATTTTTAAAAAATATTTTATATTTGTTTTAGAGCTGCAAGAGGTCTATATTTGGGACTTCGAAAGCTTTAAAGTGCCGTGTGTATATGAGCCGCTTAACACTGTAGTTTTTATGGCATCAAGACTAAAACCCACAACTACTGATTCGTCAGCTATGAGTGAGTGAGTATTAATGTCGCACTATTCAGCTACACGAGGATTTTTGGCGACGGACCTCGTAATTTTGAACCATGGTCAAGTGACGTGGACGACACCTGAGCTGGCACCTTCCTCTCCTAACTTCCACACCACACCAACGGAAGGACGTTTGAGCTCTTGACAGATTTAACGTGCATCGCTCCCCTACGCGGCGGGTGTTTAGTGGTACTGGGCTCGAACTCATGACACGCCAGCCATGATCCGATACCTTGCCCACTTGGCTACCGCGGCCACGTCAGATATGAGTTTGTGACCGTAACCACTCGATCGCGTCTTAGAAAAGCAGTGGGGATCCCAGTGGCTGGCAATGAGAGCTAATTTTTGAAAATTATCCAATTTAAAAATAAAATTAAGCTTATTTAAATTAAATTGAGCATTTTAATGGGGCCTTACTAATAATAAAAGTTATGTCCATCAAGAGTAACGTTAAATCATAAATTTATCTAATTAAGAGCATGTTTAACGATTCAGTGTTATTTGAATTGCGTAGTTCATAAAGAGTCTAAAATTTGGACAGTGATATAATTGAAATAATGATAGTATTCACATTTAATATTTATATAGCCCCTTTGTTTATGATGTTACATTTCCTTTTGCTCCCCTTTTATAATACTAATTTGTATTATAGGCAAAACTGAACAATTTTAAGCGCAGCTAATTTTTTAACTATGTTATTGAATAAAAAATAATAAATTATTCTGAGATTAAAGCAAAAATTTCATACCAACATCTTAAATTTTTTATCTCAGTACTTGTATAAATCATCAAAAAATTTCAACTAAGTTAACAAAACACCAAGCGGATTACAGTAATAAATACTCTACCACCAGAGTTTAAGACCACTTCGATTAAAAGCAGATCCCAACCCCAACTTTTTATCAAATCAATTCCAGTCCCAAGTACCCCCCGAAAAAACCCATTTCGAATGCAGCGTGAGCAGATGTGGCCCCAGGGGCGTAAGTTCGCTGCGCCCCTTCACATTCAAAAGACACTCTTCGCCCCTATATAGCGATTTAATGGCACCGCCGCCCCCGACGTCTGTAACAAAGGGATTCCCTAAGAAATGGCCCTACTTCTTTTGGGTCCGGATGCAGCGACCCCGAATAGCTCCCGGTGCTCCCTTTCAAGCATCCTGCTCTTGCGCTTCCTTTCTCTTCAGCATCACTTGTTCCTTTCGGAATGCAATTCAGACAGGAATCGGTAGCCCTTTTGCATCGTGCATGTGTGTCGGTACAGTTTCATTGGGGCGTGAGAGATAATGGTACTTTAATGGTCAGGTAAGACTCACAGTCTTGCGAAGAATCGAATTTCATTATGCTGGGAAATAATATGAAATATTGAATCATTTCCTACAATTTGTGAGCATTAGAATAGAGGAAACCTTATTAAAATCTCTAAACTGAGGAATATAAGTTCTTGAAGTTTTTTTGTATTGATCCTAATTTGTAAGATAACTTCATTCAAACTGGACTTCGCTTTCCTACTTTGTGTATTTTTAATTTCATAGACATCAATAATTGCTTTGAATTCTGTAAGAGTAAATTTGTTACGATGAATGAAAAATTATCATTTAAAGAATAAACCAGTTTTTGTTTGTATTATAATTTTTCATCGTGTTTTTGGCCATAAAATGGAATATAAATAGGTAATGTTTAGGTACTCGTCATCAAAAATTTTTATATCTGTTTTTATTATATACATCCATACATATATATCATTATCTATTATTCTAATTACTTATATTTTTAATTTGAATTAATTACTATTTCGTATTTATTAACTTTATGTTAGTCTATTGAAAATTCATATGCAATTTAAATACAGTAAAGTGCTTCCAAAAGAGCTAAAAATAACTAATGTTTCTCTGAAATTGTATTTTAATTATTATAGATACATAAAAATATTTTTGTGTCTATTTTAATGAATCATTTGTAGGTTTTATGAAATTTAAGAAATGTTAAAAATATTCGAGTTTGAGATAAAAACACATTTTTTTTTACTGTTTCTTCAGTTAAATTTTATTTTGCTCAAATCAATATCCCACTCTAGGTTTGGGTGGGAAAGCAGATTTTCTAAAGGATTATCACATTAAGATAAAAAGTTCAAACTTCTTATTAAATCTTCTTACTTAAGACCTTACACTAAATAATTCTACAGCTTCAATAAGCAATTTTAAAATAAAAGCGCACATTTTTATTCGTAAATAAAGATAAACGATTTATAGCAAAGTTTGCTACTATGTTTTCATTCTAACTTAAATATCTACTGAAACAGAAATAGAGGGACAATATTTACTAAATATACTTCATTAACAGAAAACTATCCCCCTTCCCTTTTTTTTTCTACAGAGATTAAATGAAAAGACCTGATAAATTGCTTCACGACTTTAATTCACAATACTAATTGAAACCATAACTCCTACACTTAAGATTTGGAAAATAAATAAAAGATCTAAACCTCACAAATTGGTTAAATAATAAAAGTCTCTCCACCACAAGGTGGTAAAAAATATAATCTCGCGAGAAAGTTTCCTGGGTTGAGGAATTTTTTAGCCCTCCATTTATTTATTTACTTTACTTTTTTTCCCTCCAATGTAAGTTTTAAGGCAATTCAATTTCTTCGCTGCCTTTTACGGGCAAGTTCATATTTTTTCCCCTTCCTCAAAGGCTTCATTATGATTTTTTCCCCTAACGGAACAGATTTTTGCAGATCTTCCTCAAGCCGCCTTCTTTGCATATTTAATTTAATTCTCATCTCGGAGGCAAAATACTTCGCGCTCTGGTCGCTTTAAACAGTTTCTGGGGTTCCTTTTCTTGGCTTTGCTTAATATTTCCACCCTGTCCGGTTATCATAAGGGGATCTCTTATATATTGCAGTAGCCGTATGCTGTCCGACGCTTGGTAAAGTTGATAGTTTTTCCAGTACAAATTAGAAAAAAGTGACGTGTGTATAAGCAAATTTCAATATATAATGATTTTCTTGGAAATTTGGGGACTAAACTACTTTTTGAAATAGTCTAAGTTGGTGAAGTGGATTTAGACCGGATTATTTATATATATGCACTTGTATTTAATAATATTTACTCTCTCATAATTTCATATATGTGACAGTTATATGATAAAAAAAAAATTTATAAATTGCTTCTATAGTTAGATATCCACTTCAAAATCAAGTTTTGAAAAGTTTTTTGAGCAAATAAAACTCTTAAACCTCTGTTTTTTTTATCTTATCTGTCAACAAATTAATAGTGTATGTTTTTTATCTTTCTCATATTAAAATGCTGTTTAAAGACAAAAAGACTAATAATGCTGTAAATAACTGTGCAAAATCTTTGTAACTATTTTTAGTTTGTAGATATTCTTATTTTGGTAATTGTACAACCGCACATATAATTATTTTACTTTTATTTTTCGTTTTTTATCTTATAAAATGTGACCGTAGTAGCTCAGGGGTCATGGTCACAGACTTAAGGAGGCATGGTATAAGCTAAGCAAAAAATTTTAATTTAAGGATTTTCAAAATTTTTGATTGCCTTCTATGTGTGTATACTATGTAAAACAGATTTTGTGCTCAAAATTTCATAAAAAAACTAGCCATTTAATATTTTAAGGAAAAACAAATTTATGAAGTGATTTTAAAATGCTACTCCTCCTACAAAAATTTACGTACATGCATGAAATTTGATTTACAAGTACCTCAAACTATGCGTAACAAAAAAATTGGTATGGGTTTTGTGATAACATGATTGGTATTCGTACAATACTTCTTTTTATGAAGGCGTATTGAAAATTCCTTAAAAAATGTTCAAATTCTAAGTTTAATTATTTTTAAAAAAATAAGAATTTCTTTGATTCAAAAATGCATACTAGCTTTTGTTACATGTACTATTAGCAATAGGTAGAAACAATTCAAAGCATTTAGCACAATAGAAAAAAAGCCTTAGCATTTTAAATGAATGAGTTATTTTATCTTTCCAAGATAAGTAAGTTTAAAGTTTTGATTTGCCATAGGGATGTAAATGAAAACGAACGCAAAAGCTGTCATAATTCTGTGTTTTTTTTAGTTTAGAGCTTGCAAATTTTGCCAGGTTTTAGAAAAGTATAAAAAGAATAAGTTATGCTAAAAAGATTAAATTTGATTTTGTAACCAATTTTTGTCAATCAAATCGTACCGTGTCCCCTTAAAGCCAGCGTTTCTTGAGTTCAAACCCTAGTACCACTGAAGACCAGCCGTTTTGAGGGGCTGATGCACCGAAAAATCTGTCGAGGTATTAAGGCCTTCCAGTGGCTTGGAGTTAATTTTGAGAGGGGGTGCAGGTTTAGATATCGCTCTCGTTATTTGACCATGGTTCAAAATTACGAGGTCCGTTGCCAGTAGTTCTCGCGTTGCTTTACAGAACAATATTAATAAACACTGGCTAAAATATGACTCAATGTTAAATAAATCTCTTATGTAATTAGTTTGAAAATAAATTATTCTGTTTTGTTGGAGTTTTTATTTTACCCGATAATAGTGCCCTAATTTTGTTGAATAATAATAATAAAATGATTAGAATGTATGTGAAAATTTAAGGATATTGTGCTTTTAAAATTGTGATATTTAATACAATCATTCAAAAAGCTATGAATTCCTTGTACTGTGGGGAGGAAGTCCTGACTACAAAAATTTATTTGAATAACGGAATTCCGAGGACAAAATGAATTCATGTATTCTTTTTACTTCCATTCCGAAAAACTATGTAAAATAATCGATGTTTCGTAAATATTGCATTTGATCAATTATACTTCCAATTAGAATCATTTTTCAAATTCAATTACTTGTATTCCAGCAAATATATTAGATTGAGATGGGTCTAAAAGCTCGCTAAATCAATTTTATTAGAATTACACGAAAATCAAGAATCATCTGCCGTATATAGGGAATGTATAATAATTTTATTAGTATAACTGTACTTTAAAAATAATTGACTAGAATAACCTATTTAGAATTCCTTTTAACTCGTAATGGAAGAAATTACGGGAAATACAATAGTTTTCAACCTCGAGAAAAGCTTTTAATCTACAATATTTAAACAAATTAAAAACGCATTGGCTTAAATTGTTAAAAGATAATTTAAATTCGCGAATCCTGTAATGGAATAAAATTTTCTCTGCAATTTACCTCGCTCACGATAGTTAATTTTCCAATTTTCAATTTATTAAGGATTACATGCTATGATAAATATATAAATTTAAAAGTTACGTAGTAATTCATTTTTAAGGTATTTCTGTAGTAAGGTATTTAGCGAAAAAATTGAAATTAATATTTTGACACACACACACGCACATAACGTAAAATATACCATGATGTGAGACTATGTTTTTTTAAAGAAGTAGTTTTTCGACATGCAGTGAGGGTGTAAATATTTAAGCCACACTATTCAGCTACTAGAGGGCTTTTGGCAACGGACCTCGTAATTTTGAACCATGGTCAAGTGACGAAGACAACACCTGAGCTTGCACCTCCTCTCCTAATTATCACACCACACCAACGGGAGATGTTGAAGCCCACCACTGTGGGTCTTCAGTGGTACTGGGCTCGAATTCATGGCATGCCAGCCACGAGTCCGTTACCTTGACCACTAGGCTACCGAAGCCTCATTCGACATGCAAGGGTGTTGTCAAGTTATCTAGACAGCCATGTTATCGATTGCCGAGTTTTCGGGACTTTACTGCATTATTTTTTTCTACAATAGACAGAAACAAACCTCAAAGTTTTGCCATGACAGCGATAGCCTAATCATGATGGTCGCGAAATAGTAGTTGGCTTTATTTCGTCTAAGTGATACGTTTGAGTCATTTCGTCACTGATGTACTCAATCTGTCGACATCCAAAGTTCCGACTTGAAAATTTGAAGAATAAGGTGCTAACTCGGGTGTCGTTTCCGTCACTTGACCGAGGATGAGAATTATAAACTTAATCACCAATAGTTTTCGGGTTGCGTCAGAGCGTAACTTGAATAATAAATTTTCAATCAGTAAACCAAGTTTTGAGTTATGGTTGTAACCCCCCCTACTACCCTGTCTACTCTGAGACCTGGCTAAAGGTGTGGGAGGAAGTGAAGGACGACTCGACATGATAATTCCTAATTATTTATTCATCACACTAATTAACTCAAAAACAAATCAATTAATCAGATTAAATAAGATGTTTCCAATTAGAGAGCAGAGGATAAGTGATGAGAGTCGCGTGTTTGGAAAATGCTTCTAATAAATTGATCGCCTTTTTATGAATCAATCTTCTACTTTAATATATAATTTATACTGTACTTATCTAACTAGTTGTCACTTAAATCTCTTTAATAATTTAAATACCAAAACGCGTTACAATTATGACTAATACCTAAACAATTGATAGTCTACTTCATAATATTTCAATCCCTTGATAACTTCAATTAAATACCAATTTTCCTCTATATAACCATCTATCTCTTTCTCTCCTTTTATATTTCTATCTCTCTTCTATAAAACTCTCTTCTATCCAACTAACTTCTATCTCACCCTTAGCAAGCAAGCCTGAACTATATATAATAGACTTACTCTGCATATCAAGATTTCTTTTTTAGAAAGATTTGGTGATATTCATAGCCCAAAGATTTCCCATGAGGGTCAGTGGAAGGATGCGTATAGATCTATCACAAGGTAACAGTCTGACAAATGAGGAAGGATTTGATTGTAGTTCAAAAACATTTAAATCTGTTGCTAATAGCTTTATTACGACGTTGACTGAAGTAAAAAGCAGTCAAACACACGGAATTTTATTTTCATTCAATCATTTCATATGCAGTACAAATAATTTCTAGTACGCCCTTTTATTCCAGTCAGGGGCACATGACAAGCCATAAGGATCAAAAATTAAAATCCTCCTTATTTGCTTTAATCGAATTTCCGAACAAGATCAGTCCAAACACATTTCAAAGAAGTTACGAGAGTTCGGATTTCTCTGAAGAAACCTTCCAAACCAGAACGAGGAAGGAGGAATTATTCAATATTTCGGAAATCGCGTGCACGTGTATGCATATTGATGAGGACCAATTTTCTCGCGCCCCCCCGAAACAAAAAAAAATCCTCACGTAAGTCGAAGCAAAACTCTCGATAGTGAAAACTACGAAAATTAATATTTAATCCCGCCTTCTTTTTCCCCTTGTTCTCTCAGTGATGATGGAAATGATTATTTATGCTGAAGAAGATACCTCTTGAATATTCAAGAACAAGACGCGTGTTGTTCTTGTTCGAGGGTTCGCAACACAGAAGATGCCTTCCACCCCCGCCCCCTTCTTTCTTTCTAACGCCACTGGTTCTCTTTTCGAGGAGATTTTCTAATTCCAGCCGCCGAAACTCATCAGAAAATCCTCTGGGGACGAAAGGGAAAAGGAATTCTTAGAATGCTCCAGAATACGATAGAGTTGGGGGTGGAGGGACCACTGTTAAGAGGAATTGAGCGTAAGTGATACGAGTCCTTCAACCGTAAATTCTTCCTTTTTTACCTCTTTTCTAAACCTGTGGACTCGAATGTTTTTCGCTTTTGAATTTATGTTTTATTTAGAAGAATATATTATTAATTTCTTGTGCAACCAAACGAGTCCCTATAAATAAGCATGCAGGAAAAAACCTGTAAATTTATTATGAAATTTTTGAATGTGTAATAGATATCTATGTGATATATGTGTCACATAGAAGTAAGAGTGCGGGAAATAATATGTTGGAGGCAAGGCAAGAAGCTTCTCGCCAGCCAAGGAAATGGTAACTGGATTTGACTCTAATTCCAATAACATTGTCATATGAGAGACACGAATGATTCACGAATATTCTCCAAAGATCTACTAGAGACCTGCCTCTTCACTCAGCAAAACTCGAAATTGATAGGATTTATAAGAAATGTTTTCAAGCATCTGCCAAAAATAAATCATGGAGAGTGATATTAAAACCTAACTGTCTTGAACTCTCCTCGTGCTGCTGCTGTGGCTGAGTTTAGCTTGTTGACTGGACACGACTACCTTTGCGCTCATTTGCTCCGTTTTAACCTGACTGACTCCCCTTTTTTGAGTTTTGTATGCTTCTGGACAAGTCATGGACGCTGCTCATCTTGACATGTGCTCTGCACGTAAAAGTTTGGACTATATTGTAAAAAAATATTGGAGAGCTCGTTGCTTAATGGCCTGATGGTCAATGCCCAAGCATTTGATAAATAATAATAATATATTGTCATATGAATAGATCAATAAATTTAAACCAGCCAAATCCTAAGGCTAGATTTATGATTTGATTGGCTGTTTATTTATGTTCCACCCGGAAGCAACATGCTATTGGCGACAAATTTCCTAATTCTACCTGAGCTGTGTGGTAGGCTTTCCATCTCTAAATTTCTACTCTACACCAAAGTGAATTCTTTGAGCCTTGTCAGCTGCATCCAACTTATAGAATAGGGTTTTAATGGATCAGAGCTCAAACTCACTAATCAACTGTAATATAATTCCACGAATTCGCGATCACATGCGGCTGACTCTGCCGCTTTGAGCCTCGGTACGGAATTTTAGTATATCATAGGTTTGTTTGACTGTGTATTTGAGAATGGATTTAACAATTTTGGACCAAAGAATAAGAAATAATAAACTTCTAACTATCTTTCACGTACAGTTTGTAATATGAAATAAATGGTGTTTTTTTTTCTTTCAAATAATAATTTCTTATATTTAACGTAAAAATCATTATTAATTAATAGGATTAAAAGTTTCGTAGTGTCGGGTGTGAGAGAATCTGATTTCTCGAAGACCATTAAAGCAGACCGCGCACGTCTGCGATGTAATAAGCGGTAATAAGTATTGGTCCAGTGACATTGAATTACCCCTTCTCAAGTACTGTCTTTTTCTCACAATATTTAAAAATAGTTAATTAAATCACCAAATAATAAACAATAGAATTAATAAAAAATTTTAACAAACGATTTACACTGGAATATTTATGGTTATTAAGTTAAATTTTTGAAATGAAGAACATAATTAAAAAAATTCCATGGTTGCCTTTGTCTTCGGAATTATGTAGCTGCTGATTCTTCGCCTTGATATCTATCTACCTAATACGAGATAATAATAGGTAAATTAAAAAAAAATTATTTGTATCAATTAAATCATCTGCCAGAGACTTGGTACTTAATTCATTAATCGGTAATTCATTCTGAATCCTCCAGTGAGAAAATTGTTTGTCATTTAGAGTTCAGCATTAGCTTAAATTTTAGTAATTAAACAAAAGGCAGTCAGAAATTGAAGCATAAATATTAATAACAATTAAGTGAAGCTTTTTAAATGTGATGGTACCATTTGGATTTCCTCTCTTTCACAATAATATTTACACCTGAAATTTTTAAAATATCACCTCTGTAAAAGCATTTGAAAATGAATCTTTGTCCTGTGTTAACGAATTTATTTAAAAAATTTTACATTTGTTAAACAAAAGCAATCCACTATGTATTTAAAAAAAGATTTTTATTCCAAACATAGCACAGGAAATGGATTTAAAATTCTATAAATCAAATGGAAAAAAAAAACGTGTATATGAAATGTAAGATTTGTTTTTTCCCGCCATAATATATTAATATATTTATTAAAAAAAACCACGTTTATACTTACTATAAGGACTTCATTTGACGGTTGGTTTTGTATCTTTAACCAGTTCCATATAATGTTAAGGTGTCCGACCACCCTAAAATTGTGAATTTTACCAAAAATTGCAAATTTTTTTAATAATTTTATTTTATGTGCCATCTTATGATCTTTATAAAAATACCAAGTTTATCATTTTCCGTTCGGTAGAACAAAAACGACAAGTGTTTTCGTAAAAGCAGATGCCATTACTTTAACCAAGATGTCAGACTTTAAAACGTGTTTTACTCGAAATGTGATTTTTTGAAAATAATCAAACGGGGTCAGCGATTGCTAAAAATGTTTTGAACATAATTAACTGTGAAATGTTTTGTGTAAGTTCTGTATAATAGTAGAATTCTTTTAACCTTCAGATTTATCAATCACTGTTTTATTACAAAATTTACAGTCCCTTATGTGAATATAATTACTGTTTTTTTAAGCAATTTCATATAATAACTGAGATAAAGTGCTCTAGTTTTTGTAAAAAAGAAAATATCTCTTATCCTGAAGGGCATTTCAAAAATGAATAACATAACAACACATCAGAATTCAAAAATTGAAAATTTGTTCATAAACATTTGGTGTAGAATGGGCCCCGTTTATGTTTTTATTTGTAAATTTTTACCTATTTCTTCCCATTTTAGTGATAATAATTTCTTTTCTTCTTCTAAATTTTAGCACATTTTTCTTAAAATGCACTAAACAAATCTGAAAATAACAAAAAATCCCCATATCTCCTTTTTAAAAAAAGAAAAATGTCGCAACCAGTGGGATACCTTAATACAATAAATATTTTAGAAAATTGGTTTAATAGTCGGTGTTTAGAAAATAGATGGCGCTGTTTTGACAGCGGTATTGTACAATTATATCCCCGAGCTATATACATGGCAGGAGGAGAGAGAAAGGGAGGAGCATTTGTGTGTGAGAGTTTGAGAGAAGCGAGAATTTGTGAGGTAGCTTAGGGTTACTTGTAGAAAATGAAGTTGTTATTTAATATTAAAACAGTGCTTCTCAAACTTTCAATGTTTACCACCTAATTTTCATTCATAATTTTAATAACAACCCCACTCTTCCACCCTCATACTACAATTGTGTATTGAATGCAATAATAATGTACTTCGACGCAAAAGCTACAATGCAACTTTTATTATAAACCGTACAAATTATCAAGACAGTATTGAATTTTGTACATAATTTTGTATATGACAAACCGATGGAAATCACTGGTAATTACTGCACTTGTATATTTAATTTAGCATTGATAAATTAATTATCAAATACTTTTCACCTTACTGATACATTTATAAGTATCTTATATCAGTGTGAATATGTATTTTATATCTGTCATTGTGTCAGAATGTATTTAGTTTTTTTGCTCCCTTTTAATAAATTGATAATTATATAAAACTTTTATTTTTTTTTACTTTTCGATTTGCTCGTGCCCACCACGCAGGTTTTTCATGCACCTCGGTGGGTGCACCCCATTGTTTGAGAAACGCTGTATTGAAGATTTGAAGTTATTTTAAGATAGCAGTATCGCTACAGGGTGTACAATAATAGTGACAGCTCTCGAATAATTCGATTTAACCTTGAAGTTGCTACTTTTTTTTAAAATTCTGTCTTTGTACTAATACTAGAATCAAATAAATGGATACTCAACCCCCACACTCATTTCCTGTACTCCCCTTAATTTATTAAGCAAACGATAGCGTTCTAGGAGAATCTACCTTACTATCCCTTCCCTTCTATAAATCTACCTTCCACGACTAAGACCACTTCTCCTCCCCCCGCCCCGATTTTGATAAACATGTCTTACCTGCGTGCATTAATAATTTTATACGCTTACGTAAAACTAGAGTCTCGGATTTCAGGATCAATAACGTTGTCATGGAGACTGGTTCCGAGGATCTCCGTACCCCCCATCACCCTTTTCCGGGGCATCCCTTTGCACGAAGAGCATAAATAAAACCTACCTACCTAGGTTTTCACGCTTCAACTTGTTGGTATTCCTTACAATGAAAACGCGCTTTTCATTCTCCGCCGAGATGAAAGGCAACATCAACACTCTCACAAGATCACGATGCAGAGCTCTATCGATTGATGATGTTTCATCGGTATCTTAATTTTTTCTGCCCTTTTTTTTAATTATTATTCTTTTCGTTCTTTCTTTCTTCGAGATGCTGTTCTTGGAAGGGGTTTATATATATTTTTACTAAGCGGAATAGCACTTTGATATTTGATTGTAACTAAAATCATGTTTAGAGTTGAAATATTTAGGTGTTAAGAATTTTTGATTAAAAAAAAAAAAGAGTGGGAGAGGGGCAGTGGTGTAACGAAGAATATTAAGCTCCCCCCCAGAGGCGGATTAAGGTAGTTGGGGGCTCCTGGCGGTAAAAGGTTCGAGGCCCATGGGCTTAAGAGTCGAAAAACTAAAATAGTGAAAAGAGTCAATTACCTTAAATTCTCAAAATAAAATGTAGTGCAAAAAAAAAAAAATCATTGGTTAAAGAAAAATCTTAACTGAAGAAAAAAAATTAAAAACCTTACTTAAGAGCTTACAGTTTTGCTGTACAGTTTGATTTCTCTTTGGCAAATTCATCTATTATTTTCACCATACCTATTTTGTCCAAAACAATTTATTCTGTATATAATATGGCCATGTTGTTCACTTTTTTCTTTTCTCCCATAGTACTTCTTAAATTATTTTTAACACGTTTTAAAACTAAAAAAGATCATTCACCTGATGCATTCGATATCGGTATTGTTAAAAAATATTTTCAAAAGTTTTTCTACATTACGATTTCTTTTACATCTCGATAAATTTCTAGCAGGGTTTTCATTGTATCTTTGTTTTCTTTTCATTTCTTGTTCCAAGGTGGCGTGGTTGGTGTTTGTCACTGGCCTTGACACTCATCAAACTTGGGGCCCCTACCAGCTCTGGGGGCCTCTGGCGGCCGCCAGGTCCGACACCCGCTTAATCCGCCACCCCCCCCCCTGTAAAGTCAAGTTTTGCCTTTATTAATTTATAAATTGGTTTATTACGTACTTGGCGTCAGTCAGGTTGTGAACCTTCTAGAAATCTAGGACACCCTACGATGGAGGGTGTACGCTACGCCATTGGGGGGGGGAGGACATACAGATAGTATAATACACAATAATTCCCAAATCTCTGGGCCGGGGACAGGTACCGGTCCGTTGATCAAATGGTACCAGGACGCCCAAGGAATATTAAACCATTTCTACTGTATTTACTGTGGTGTATGTCTCTCGGGTTTTTGCGACTTTCAATGGAAAATTTATTTATATTCCACGTTAAATTACTTTATATTCATTTTTTTATGTAAATGTATGTTATTCTGAAAGCATATTTAAATACAATTAAATTGAAATTATTAAGGCAAAACAATCTGGAATGAACACAAGCAACGGTAAAATTATCAACCGACCGGTCCACAGTGATAAAGAGGTTGGGAAGCGCTGTTATAAATCATAAAAACTAGGTTATTTTAAAGTTATATTGGCATTTATTGTATCTATAATCATGCAAATAAATCAAAAATAAGACTTATCATAAACTCTAGAATGTTTAAATTGTGTAAAATATTTTTCATGACCTTTTTTAAAATTTAATACATTATATGGAAATACGTCGTATCTTATTATTAATTGTACCAGTACTCTTCAAGGAGCTGAATTTCTTTAGCAGATTTTTCTATTTTATTTATTATAAACAAAATTTTACAAAAAAAAAAAAAAAACATGAAGTTATTTTTTTTAAGGTATCCAACAAGTTCAGAGCACTTTTTGAAAAAAAAATCCTTTAAAACATTATAAATGCTTCTTACAAATCAATAGCAATAAATACTTTACACAGCAATGTTTATCATAAATTATCTAAATTTTACAAAAATCACAATTATAAGTGAAATTTTAGCACATTTTTTTGAAAATTCTTTAAATTAGCCAGAGAAAAAAGTAATAAACGTATATCATAAAAGTATTACTAAAATAAACATTTTTTTTTCTAGAGAGTGTACTAGATTTTTAATGCTTTATTAGCGTATAAAACATTTTAGAGTTGATCAAATAAATATTTTAAGAAGTGTGACATATTTATGAGACTATTATTGAAATAACAGGCCATAACTCAAAAAATATTCTAACGGTAAGAATTATTTTGAGACATTCCCTAGAAAATAATATGAATATGAGATTCACAAAGTTTAATAGAAATACATTTATAATATTTTGAGTTATCAGACTCGCCATGATAGATTTTGAACAATTTACATGCCCACTTCTGGTAGGTTAAAGGCCCAATTGCAATTTTTTTTTTCTAATTTTATGTAATTTATTGTAACTTAGTCTCTGTGCAATGTACTCGTAGAAACAAAACAAGGGAAATAAGTATCGAGATAAAAACTTCCATTATTACCTCAATTTATTTTTATTTTTTGAGATACACTTCATTGCATTCAATTAGTACTATAGCTCTTAAAAAGAACTCCATAGGATTAATATCCCTTTCAAGAATTCAAAATGGCTGACAGACGAGAACCATTTTGAATTCACGAAAGGGATGTTAAGTGTCGCGCTTCTTAATAGCAGAATAAAACATATGTACGTATTCATTTTTGTAATAAAACATTTAATTTTGATATCGAATTTTAAGGAGGTGGTTAAATTATTCAATTAATTATTTTCAACGTACGCTTTATAGCATATTACGAATGCTGTTTCAGCTTCGAAAACCTTTTCCTCTAGTTTAATTCTTTTTTTTTTATCAAGAATGTAATCTTAATTAGATTAATAACTATTTCTTAAATTTATAAGTATGGCAATATAGATTTCGTCTACATATATTTATATAAATCTACTTAAACCCCATTAGGTTTATATGGATTTATATACCAGTATAAACCTCTGATGCGTTTTGCACGATATGCAAAAATAAATAAAGTATTTTAGTCCTAGTCGTTTCTTTTCTAATTTTTCACATAAACCAAAATACAGCCTTGTTACTAAGCCTTCCTACTCCTATGGCCAGTCTTCAATTGAACGAATGTTCCTCTTCTAATCATGATACTATTGACCAATGGTCATTGGTCAGCGCCTTCGTCGTTCAGATAATGGAACCGCCGACACTGAGAGCAGTCACTTGTGGGCATGCCGGGCAATCCTGTTACGTCGATACCCTCCGGATTATTCCGGATCTGTCTTCCCTAGACTATTAAGCGAATTACACCCCTCTTCTCCTTCCCGGACTGTCTATCCGGCATCCAGATCGTTTGACCCCCTCCCCTCCCGCCGTCTTTGTCGTGTCAGGGAAAAGTTTTCTTTGCCAATTGTGGTCGTTTTCTTCCCAGCGGAGAGATTGGAATGGATGTCCACTGAGAAAATCTGGAATATGCTTTATCTATGTATATGGTATCTTGAGAATGTGTATTCTAGAACATTCTGTTTTGCTGGAGGCATGTGTACTTTGGAAAGAATGCGGATTTTTAAGCAGTTTCTTTGATTTGATGTAATTTGTAAGTTTTTTCCCCTCATGCCATGTATAATATTGTAAACAGCGAAATTTAATTTGTAATTTAAGTAACAAATTTCAGTTAGAACTAATCGATTCATTATTATGAGGCTGTAAAAACTTAGTTCCAAAATATTGCCACCCGAATGTTTCCATTGAAATTGCCAAAACGAACGGTATTGATTGGTCAATATTAAACGTGATGATTACTAGGTGTGTATGTACTAACTCGATCCCCTAAAAAGGGGCTAGTGGCAGGTACGGTGGCAAAATAACTTATTTTCAGCAGACATTCTGAAGCTTGGATATGATTTAGGTTTCAATTCATTTGAGGCTGCCGAGTGTATTCATGCAGACTATCTGCTTCTTGATGACGAATCGCTCATCAGCATTGAAGACGAAATTCTCACTCTCCAACTTCCACGCTATGTCAACGAGAGGCTATGAGCGTGCATCATCCCCTCTACAGGTCAAGTACAATAATTACAATCTCAAATAAAGTGTTATAGTAATCAATCCTTTATAATTTAAAGAAAATTTCGAGATGTGTATGATATAGGGCATTAAAAGTAATTCATTTACTGCTTGTTTTAGATGCTTCTGGTAGTTTTCAACTTTATTAACTTAGTATTAGAAAATGGTAGTTTAATTTTTAATTAAAAGTTCTCACAATACACATCACGAATAGTATATTAAACCAACAACAACGCACGCAATTTCCCCTTTTTTTCTTTCTTTTTTTTTTTTTTTTTTTTGGAGGGGAAGACGAAATTTTTGTGGATGATCAAGTGTGATGAGGCGCCAACTATTATAACTGATGCTTCTATCTCGGTTTGTCTTCATTGCTCTGAAAATAATAGAGAAATAATTTTGTAAACCATAAGAGCCCTCATAGAACACTAATTGTTCCAAATAAATTTTACTTTTTATGTTTTGAATTCACCACTATTTTTTTTTAATATTATAATTCCATTATATTACGTATTATGATTTGTGTATCTCCTTAGAATTATTTTTAAACTTGCGTAATATTTAACTATCTGGCTGAAAATTAATATCAGAATTATTCCTTTTTTGATTCAAGACCAAGTATATCATACATCTATTTATTATGTCAGAATCATAGATAATTTTATGCTTTATAAAAAACGTATGCTTAATTTTTTTCAATCTTTTAGTTAAAATATACTGATATAATATTGATATTTTTATTTCTTAGTTTGATAAATTATTTTTAAAAATAATTTAAGAAAAATCTTAAGGATAAGAAAATTTAAAAACACGTAGAAGTTCTGTAATCTTTATTAGGTTCAACAAGTATAGTAAAATATGCCACAATACATGCTGCATTTAACCAAATTTTTGATACTCACCACGGGACATTATTTTCTTACAAAAACTCGTATATCTGTCATCAAATGCCACCTCTTATGAAACACTACACTTCCGTTCTAATATTTTCTCACATCCCACCCTCTTATCAAATCCCTGGAGACGTAATCGCCGTCCACACGCAAAAATCACTAAGCCAACCCAAACACCTGTCCTGGGACATTTCCTCCGTAACACAACCCGAATTTTGTTCGTCTATTAGGGACAGGAAACGTCCTAATCTTCCAGACCAATGCATATCTTCCACGCATCCAGAGCAATGGCTCTCCTTATCCATTAATTTATCTTCTTAAGCTCACATTCCTTGAGCTTAAATCGAAGCGATGGGACTGGCTTTCTTTTCTTTTCTTCCTGCTGCTGCATTCCTTAGTACTTCGCATAACTTTGCTGAGATTCTTGGGCCGACGAAGTTTTGCGAGTGAACGGATTTTCTTCGAGATGGTTTGAGAAGATTAAGTGTGCCGAAGGGGAAGCAGTAAGGGGGGCTAAGATGAGTGGGGGCCCAGAAATATGACGAGTAGAATGGGTACGCGTGGGCGTTATCATCAAGAAAATTTTTGTGTGAGTTTTCCATCGAGGGTTGAATAGGGGAGAGGAGATAATTTGTGGCTATTCCCCTCCCCCGGGAGAAAGAATGTAACTTTACAAAAGTTCATATTGTAATTTTTTTAATAAGAAAGAGTTGTTGCGTATATTTTGCTCTTAATTAAACTTGGAATGCAGGGTAGTTTTGTAGGAATTGTTTGGGTACTTCTGTGATGAAACAGTGAAGTTTACGAAGTTAGCCATTTTGTAACTGCCTTGTCAAAATAAAAAAAAAAGATAAGAAAAAGAGGAAGTCCATTGTATTGTCTCCATGGTACTAGAAGGAGAAGTAGTAAGTTATTTTATCAAGCAAGAAAATATTTCTATGTTCAAACAAAATTTAGAGGGTTTTTTTTTTTTTTTTGTATTAAGTTAGCTTTTTGAATTTTATTGAGAGTCCTGGAGTTCATTTACTATTTTATACATTTCTCAACAATCTGTGATATCCGTCATTATTAATCTGTTTTTAGCATCCTTAAGTGTTTGAAATTGTACAAAAAATCATTTTGCTACCACATCATTTATCATTTATTATATCTCTTTGTCTTCTTTAACAATCCAAATATTTTAATTTTATACTCTGGGTTTTGTATCCCATCTGACTTGAAAAGTTTCTTATAACTTCGGTTTGAACTCATTAAGTTTATTTTTAAACATCCGAATTACGATATTTTTTTTTCTTGTTCAAATATTCCAATATAGAATTACGAATAATGGAAACTATAAATACTACTAGCTGTTACCTGCGCGCTTCACTGGCTATTTCATGACATTTTAAAACTAAAAATTCTTTCTTTTTCGGTTATTGTTTCGTAAGTTCTAGCATTAAGCTTTTGATAGTAATGAAAAATATTCTTATAGCACTCGCCTTTTGATTTAAAAGGATAGGACTTGAGTTTCTAAGACAGAAGTGTGCTTATCATTTACGTCCCTGCAGCAACTCGCTCGGTGTTGATTCCCTCAAACCTCATTTATAACAGATTCCACTCATCAAAAGAAAATCTGTAAGTCTATAGTCTCCCAAGTCGAGGTCTAAATGTTTATAAGTCAGAATTTTTTTATTTGTAATGCCCCATGACTTCCCGCAAATCTTCTTAGAAATAGATTTCTGCACTTTATTAGCGGATCCTTACTCAACAGAAGAAGGATATTTGCCAAATTTCAAGTCTGTAAGTCTAATAGTTCAAAAATATGAGTTTTTTTATTAATAACACCCCTGTAACTCCGCTTAGAGGCCAGTTTTTCAAAACTCGTTCTTAGCGGATGTTTGCTTATCAAAGTCAGTTTGCTTACCAAAGTCTGCAAGTCTAATAGTTCAAAGAATGGAATTTTTTTTTATCGATAACGCCCCCTTAACGCCCTTAGATTTCGAGAAAGCCCTTTCTTAGCTGATCTCTACTCAACAGAAGAAATATCTTTGACAAATTTAAAGTTTCTATTAGTTTAATATTTCAAAATCATAAACCTTTTTTTTTTATCTATTAATCTCCGAAAATCCCGCAACCCACTTTGGGAGTCGAATTTCGCAAAACCTGTTCTTATCGGATCTATAACTCAATAAAAGAAACATGCTTCCCAAATTTCAAATCTATAGATCTAATAGTTCAGGAGGTGCTATGATGAGTGAAGGATTAAGTGTGAGTCATTTTTTCTCCCATATATATAGATAGATACATCTCTCTATATAAAAACATTGCTACATGCATTTGTTTTACTAATTTAAAAAAAATATTTAGTGAAATAAAATTCAAGTAATTTTTGAACATAACGGATCACTATATATATGTAAAATATAATTTAATAACGTTTATTGTAATTAGTTTTAGAATATTGATGAAACTGTTGTCTCTCTAAAAGTTATTCCCAAAATCAAAACCTAAAATTCGAACAACATGGTTGCCGAAATTCTGGTTCCATTTGTGTACGGGATGTAATGAAATTCGAGGCGTCGTCTGTCTTGCAATCCCCGAGTAAGAAATCGATTTGCTAGGCCATTACACCTCCCACCCTTCCATGTAAGTGCCCATAGATGTAAACTCAGTGCCTTCTTTGTATATCCAGATTATAAAAACAACCTATAACATAATTTCTCCAAGTGGTAATAAAACACGACATTTCACCAAACGGTCATGTTCTACAGTCAGCGGTTAAATGTGTATCGTAAAATATCTTCCCCGCACTAAAACAACAAGACGATCCCCTCTCTGGTACAGATTAACTAGCGATGGCATATCTGGAATTCTCATGCCGTGCAAACGCAAGGGGGCATAACAATCGCTCATGCACGCGCATGTTGGGGGTTGGAGTTTATGGTCATGCAATAGCATCTTTATTCTCAAGTTTCCCCAAAAGGGTCAGGCGATAAACTTCGCTGAGGTTTACTCATTCCTCAAAAAGAATGTAGACGCAGCTGAGACATAACTGTCACCATAACGACAATGGATAAGAATAGACATTGAAGATGAAATCTTGTCTGTCCCGTCTTCCTTTGATTTGCCGGATGTGGTGTGCTGGAAATGCTAAATGTTATAATTTGATCTATGGAAATGCCGTATGTTTTTCAGCTCTTTTTAGTTATTGCTAAAAGTGGTACTTTAGTTTTTTTAAGTTATCTGAAAAGCATACCATATGTACATTTTCCAAAAAAATTAACACATGATGACACTTTAAAAAGTTAACAGAATGCACTAAATTAATGTGACGCAGTAGCTCGCACAAAAATTTTTCAAGGGGGAGTCCATGGTCGAGAGTTCCCCTACTCGTATCGTACCTCAAGACAACACCAATGGATTCATCTGATTTTGTCGATTTTGTTAGCAGAGAACAGTTACAAATAAATTATTGAATTAATAATTACCATTAATTAATAAAATAAATTTTTTAATTATAAGTACACACAATTACATTTTACGTGAAAAATAAATAGGGTTATCATCAACCGAAAAAAACTCAAGGGCTTTGGGGAGTGTCCGGACCCCTAGGACGCCCCCCCCCTTGTATACGCCACTGATGTGGCGTTATAATCAAATGATAATGACTACCACCTGTTTCTAGTCAATCAGTTCAAAAACTCGTGTGACGTCATAGTCCCACGATAAAAGCAGTCATGTATTTCCTGTTAATTAGTCCATGCATTTTGCTGTTGGCAACTTTTGCTCTTTGCAGAATTTTTTCTAAAAGAAATACGTATTTTTCAACAATAATAAGGAACATAGGTATGCAAAATGCATTATCTTTAAAAATAAATGCATAAAATAAGTTTTTCAAGAAATTTTTTTTATAACATATGAATAATTTTAACCAATTACGAAATTTGAAATTTTATCTAAATTTTACAAACAGAATAACGAGCACAATTAGTCTAATGTCTGTTTGGAATTTAATGGAGAACGCGTGTTTATCTATATCACGTGACCCTCATGAATTGAGCCTATTCACTTATTTGCACCGCGTTGTAACACTACCATTTATGGATGCTTTAATTTGAATGAATGAGTGTCTATTAACTTCGCGCTCTAAAATAGCACTAGGGCTCTTGGCGACAGATCACTAATTTTGAATCACAGGTCAAGTGACTAGGTTGACACAAGAACCGCCCCCCGCCCTACTAACATCCTCACCACGCCAAGTTTTTGATTAGAATTATACGAGAATGGTCGTGGTTAGCGAGTGTGGGCATGGTTGTAAACTCGTAACCTGCATTGTCGAGTCAAGAGTTTGACTTCTGTGGTGCAACTAAAGACCTGCAACGTAGAGGGGTTGATGCATGCCAAATCTGCCTGCAATGTCCTCACGTTGGTGTGGTGTGGAAGTTTAGAAATTAGGATGCAAACGCAAGTGTCGTCCTCGTCACTTAAAAGAAGAAACTTGAAACTTCGAGATCCGTCACCTATCGCACTCGGTGTGACGTTCAGTGGCGCACAGAAGAGGGTGGAGTCCTCGGTCCCGGAACCCCCCTCAAAGCACTCGATTTTTTTATTGATTATAAACTTGTGTATATAGTACGTAAAGTTTAATTAAGAATAATTAATTTTAATAATTAATGCTAATTATATTATTCAATAATTACTTTTTTACTATTTTTTGTTTCCAAAAATCGAAGAAATCAAAACAATACGTTGGGCAGTGTATTGAAGCAAGATACGAGAGGGGTGGACTTCCAACCCTTCCCCCCCTCCTTGAAAAATTCCTCTGTGCGCTACTGGTGACCTTTATAACAAAAATCAAATCAATAAACTCAAGGCTTATTTTTTACTCGAGCTTATTTTTTGTTTCGCATTTTTCATCATTGTCTATCATTATAATATTATATGTATTACGTGTTATTCATTCCATGGAATTTTACGTGCTGGTTTCTCAAAATGCGCTGAAAAATGTACATATACAAATAGTTTTAATTATGTTTATCAGAATGGTTCGAGAGAAAGAGAGAGAGATGAAAGAGTAGTTTAACAAAAATGTGGTATAAGAAACATAGTTTGAGAGTGTTTGTTTATTGAGTAAAAAATTCATACTTCTGAGTTTCATTTAACTGTACACATATCAGCAAATTCTCTCTCTCTCTAATGCCCTTTCTCTACTTATAAGTGGGAATATAAAAAAATACGTATTCATTTGAGAAATCCTTTAGGTAATATTCCATTAGCATCTCACAGTGGCGCACACAAGGGGGGGAGGGGGTCACCGAGTCCAGACTCCCCTCCCCTTGTGTGCACCCTTGATTTTGTATTAAGTTTAAGTATTTGCTATTAGTAATTTATTTTATCAATTAAGACTAATTAATTAAATTAAATTAATTAATTAATTTTTAGTTTTTTGTTCTCGACAATCGACAAAATCAAAGGAATATGTTTATCGGCGTATTGGGGTATGATACGAGAAGGGTGGACTTTCCTGCGTGGCACTAGAATCTCATACTCGTTTTTAGGTTTTCAGTTGCTCTCAAATAATACAAAGTATACTTTTAACAGGAAGAATTCAGCGAACCGATTTTATATAATTTCCTTTTCTCCATTCCTCAACATTTCTTAAAACGTAATTTTTACATAAACGCACATACAAATTCTGAAGGTAATGCATTTATGTCTGTATATCTGTAGAAAAACATGAACTTCCTTCTGGCAATACCTCTAAAAAACAAACACACATACTCTTTTATCTTTTATTATGTTTTTCTCAGCATAAAATCCAAAGCATGGGCCTTACCTCATTGTTCCCATATACTCCAACCATACAATAAATACCACTTATCTACTCTGCATCCCGAACGGATTGCAACAATGAATAAATAAATACCTAAAAAAACTACAGGACACGCCATCTGGGAACTATCAAACGAGCACACAACTATCGGAATAGAGACAGGAAAAACATGTCGTCCACGGAGTAAAAATTCCATCTATCGTGGTGGGAGAGGAAAGAGTGTGTAACGCATTAAGCTTATCTGAGTCCAATGGGTTGTACCCTCCGTGTAGTAGTAGCCCGGGCAAGCGAATGATTAGATAAAGAGGATCTCAATGGTGGTAAGTGGAAGTGGCATGACGTGAAGTTACTTACAGACATTTTACCCCTAATATACCCTCGGTAGGAGACATACTGGTTTTTTGTCTTTGTTTTTGTTTTGCAGGAAGCGCAATTGTTTTGTTAGTTGTTGGAGATAATTTGGTTTGTAAATTATCCGTGGGAGGTGTTTAGGGGTCGATTTGTGTGTGTGGGGGGGAGACCATCTTCAATTTTATAAAATATACTTCAAATTTAATATGATTTAAATATCCGAATGAAAAAAGAATTTCTTATGTATGTAATCATTAGTAATACTCTAAATTGTTACCGGTGAAACTCTTAATGCTAAATAAAGGTAAGAATAAAGCAAGACAGTACACACATAACATATATTTCCAGTTTCATATTCCAAGAATTAATTTTAGGAACATAAAATTAATAGAAATCTAAAGACATTTTACTGGCCTAAATTAGTACAACGAATTCGAAATCATGTTTTCTATTTCTACAGAACCAAAACAAACGTACAGTTTACACGCATGAGTGAAACGGAGATATCCAGTGGCGTCACGTACACCCCCACAACTCCTGTAACGCGGCGGGGGAGGGGGCAGGATTCTAGGGGGCCCAAAGCCTGACTGACACCAAGTACATATGCAATACTCCAGCTTGGGGTTCAAAAACCTGATTTTGCAGGGTGGGTGGGGGATAATGTTCTCCATTGCGCCACTGGCGATGTGGCCGTGGTAGCCAAGTGGTCAAGGTATGGGACTCGTGACTGGTGTGTCATGAGTTTGAGCCCAGTACCACTGAAGACCTGCCGTGTAGGGGGAACGATGCATGTTAAATCTATCAAGAGCTCAAACATCCTCCCATTGGTGTGGTGTGATAGTTAGGAGAAGGGCATAAATTGCATAAAATAAGGGTCTTTATCCTTTAACGCTCGAGGGCTGCATCAATAAATCTACAATGATTCGTGGTCACTCAGCTGTCAAAAAATAATGGTAGTCAGGAAATTTAAATAAGAAAGGGAGGTTTGTTTTACAAGACTATAAATAATTTTAAGGGAAGAGATGATGTTACAGATTTTTATATAAGTATCGGTTTCAAAAACGTTAAATGGAAGTCGAAATATAACTTTGCGTGTTAAAGATAAAAAGTTCCATCTTTTCTTCTGAAAACTTCTGAGAAGTTATGCATAGTCAGATTTTTTTATATTTAAAATATTATTTAAGATAAAACTAAATTTTTGAAAAATTTTACCATTTTAAGAAAATTTTAGCACAGACGAATATCAAACATCTCAATAAAATGTTTTAAATATCAAAAATAGGATAAAAAATGGTGTTTTTCACGGCAAAAAGCAAACCAAATAAATTTTTCCTAAAATTGCCCCAGATTCAAATGAAAGGTCACTAAAAGGCTTTCAGTGGGCCATTCGTGGCCCACGGGTTGAAGACCTATGGTATAAAACATAATATATGCCACCTCATAAGTCACACGGACATCATGCATGCAGATTTTACACCAAATGACTGCAGTACAAAATTAGAAGATAATCTTTTATCAATAATGAGAATATATACATCTTATAAGTGTAATGTATTTTTCTAAGATTATTCCGTCATCATTTTCGTACATTACACAATTTTTCCATTTTAAACTTCGCAAACTCCATTTTCCATCTTGTGACTCAATGTTAACGCCTTGTTAATAAGTTATTACGACTCATCAAAATCCGTAAGAAAAATTCATAAATGAAATTTTCTAACAATACATTAATTCTGAAAAATTCTAGTTTTCTTAAAAAAAATTATGTTTTAAAAATATGTATATAAATAATATTTAAAGAAACAGTAGACCACAACATTTGCTTTAAAATTAATGAGATAAAAGTTATTGCCAGATTTGGCTAGAAGGAATGTTCTTCAAAGTTTATTTTTAAAAAAAAATCTTTTAAGCTTTTTGTTACTATAAAAAAAAATTTAATGCATGCTCGCAACTTTAACGTGTGGATAAAGTTACGCAATCTCTCTGCGGACATCTGCTTACCGTCCAAGCAATTTATTGTTTTGTTTCGTTTTTTTATGTTTTACTTAGCGTATCGTTTTTATTTTTATCGAACAGCCATTTTGTTCCATTTCAGTTTGTGTTTACTTCTTTTTTTTCCCGCTCTTTCTCTTCACTCGTGAGGCGTCGTCAGTGACAATCCCAGAAAAATGATATTCCACTTTATCTTTTCCATGAACTGAGCTTATTGTTTTTTTTTCACTACTTCTGCCACATTTTTGTTTTTATTTCTTCTTCGTAGTTGGCAACGATACAGTTTAGAGAAATTGTTTCCTCTCTGGAGTTTTCTGTGAAGTTGCCGATCCTTTTATTTGCTTTTACTGTGCTAAAGTTGTTTTATTCTGGACATGGTTTATACTATGACATGTTTAAACGAACAATAAAAAAGAAGGTTGAAATAGTATACGTATACCGCTGAGAAATGCATAATCAAATTCCATTTCTTTTAAAAACAAATTTGCTTTTGAATACTAAACTGTTGCCATATTCCATCTTCATAAGGAAATAATTTTGAATTTTTATTTTGTTTAATAAATGGAAAATAATTTGGAATGCAATTTGATTTAAAAACATCGCATTCTTCTATCGAATGTAATTTTTTAAACATTGCTGAACGACAGATTTAAGTAATTTATTATTTATATGTATATCTAGCTTAATTCAATATATTTTTGATTCAAATCAAAGTAAGAAAAGGTTTTTAGAAACAGTAATTTTGTTTGTTTAGAAATGACATTCCACTGGAAAGATATCTTTCCGAAATCAAATTGTTTACTATTTTTAAAAGTAATATATGTCTTGTAAGAACGGAAATGACTTAAAATTGATTTATAATAATGGCCTGCATATCAAAAGTTAATATTTCCTCCATTGAAAAGAATATAATAGTATACTGCATAAACATATCTGTTTATGATATCAGAAATAAACATATATGATTTTCGAGTTTTAGTCTATGATTTAAAAAATAGTAATAAACCTGAAATTGCAAATTTCTTTTGTAGAAAAACAAACATGATATACAAAATGTAAACACAAAAGCAGGATGTTTCTTTTTTTTCAAGAAAATGATTGAAATTCTGTTTTTGAAAAGCTTATACAATGTAAGAAATGTTTTGAAAAGTTAAACATATCAAAAGAGAAAAGTAATGGAGTTTTTTTTTCAAGCTGTATGTTTTGAATGATTGCATAAAACTTCGTATTGTTTAAGAATATTATAAACAAACCGACTTGTTCCCTTTAGTATCGTTGATAATAGAATAAACTACCATACATATGACATTTAAAAAAGAAAAAAAAAACCAGTGAATCAAATGTTGCTTGTAATCAAACATACTAGTAAATGTTAAGTTTATGGATTTGACGATTATATATTCATAGAAAAATAATTAAAATTATTAAAGGTAAAATAAATAAGCAAAAGTTTTTACTTGCGGTTTCTTATATTCTATTAGGAAGAGATTAAAATTTCTGTTTAATGAAATGCAAACTAGATGGCGCAACGTCCCCGTTCTTCAATATTCTTGTTTCAAATGGCTTCACCGTAAGATTAAGCGCAAGTTGCAGCATAATTCATCGAATTTAAATCTGTAACAAATGGGGCACTACCTCACTGAAGTTTGGAAAGAGTTCCCCGGTCGATGGATGAAAAGAGCAAGTCCAATAGCCTGGTCACCCAGATCTCTTGACACGACACTTTGAATTTCTAGTAGGAATACGTAAAAAACATTGTTTATACCAATCTTCCAATTGTAACACTGATGAAATGAAATTATAGTGGCCATTTCTTGCAATGTTTCATAGAACGTGGCTAGGAAGCATTTATATAGACTAGATGCATTGCAAGCAACTAATGTAACACTAAAACCGTGGGATAAATCATTTTTTTTAAAACTTTAACGTTTTTTTATGGAATAAAAATGAAAATCTCTTTGTCTTTTTTATAATTAATATTTGAAAGTTTATTCATACTTTTCGGACACCCGGTATATTAAAACGTAAATAAAATTTTGAGAGAGAGTTATGTTCACACATTTTTAAATTGCAGAATGGTTCATCGACTTTTTCCATTTAATCCTTACGAGAATAAAGTAGAATTAGATATAGAATATAGCATATTAGATCTTGAATTTGGAATTAGATGTAAAATTTAGAATTAGATTAGAATTGCAAATAAGATATAGAATATAAAATGTTACATAACAATATCAGAAGCATATTTGATAGAATCCAATTAAGGGGGTAGGTTCACGAAACAGGATCTGTATCTCAGTAATATTAAAAATAAATATTTTTAAGGAACATTTATAAACATTCTATTGAATAAAAATCTCCAATTTTTTTACTGAATATTCTATGAACCATAATACACACTTTAATCAGAGATTTTATGGATAGGATGTCTAGTTATTTTTTTTTTAAAATATTTTTTGCACAAATCTTTTTTTTAAAAAAACAGTGAAATTCATGATTTTTTATGCTATAAATTAGGTCAGAATATTTTTTTGAAAAAATCCCTCGATTAAAGTATGTACTTTAGTGTAATTATTAAATATGCAAAGTTATACGCTTTTAAATGCAGTATAGGAACAAATGTTCCTTGTACGGTAAAAATGTTAGTTTTGAGAAAAATGCATTTTAGTAATGAATTTAGTAGACTTTGACAGGTGGTAAAACATTTTCAAAAAATTATTAAAAATACTTCTACTGAAAGTAGAATGATAATTTTTACAGCATTTGAAGCGTAGTAATTCATATTTTATTAAAATGGGAAAAGTGAAAAATGTGTTTGGGGCCGAAATTCATGAACCTACCCCCTTAAATGAAATAAGAAAAAAAATAACGGACTTCTCAAACTGTTTGAGCTTTCATTAATGAATCCATCTGAATTTTTTTTTAAAAACCCACAAACTATTTTAAAAATCTGGAATGTCACAGCACCCACGCTTCCAGCTCAGAATCGCATAAATAATTAAATATAAGGTTACCACGCATACGTGTATCTTTGACTTTACGCTATTCACATGCCATCGTGCTTTATTCGGCAGAAAATTGCCTTTCCATAGAAGAGATCTTTAATTTGCAAGTGTCGAGCGTTCTCGTCCACTTTCAGCATTACAAATTGGCTTATGCCTCCTCACCATGCTGTTCTCTCCCCACGCATCCTGATGACAAGTTCCAGATTATGAGCGACAAGTAGAATTTGTTAAGGCAGTGCTTAACCACGTCTTAAAAAAGTTCCATCTTGAGCAAGAAAAGAAGAAAAAAGTGGCTTGAACCGAAAAACTTCTTCTAGAAGTCTCCGTCATCCAAAAGATGACACTTTTTACGTGACCAGAACCTTATAGCCTGGCTTATGTAAGCAGAGCTACTTAGTTTTTTTATTAATAGCACTCCTCAAGACGGGCTTTAGATATACCCGGAATATCAACCTTAAGGTGTGTAAAACTTGTCTAAATATTGACACTCTCCAGCAACGGGCAAGGCTCGTTTATTGCCACCAGAAGAATTCCACCAGCGCCTTCTTCCGCCTGATATTAATCCTTCGATTGATACTTATTGCTACTTAGAAATGATGGTTAGAGTCTTATTGCATGATTGAGTATTTAGCTCTTCGTTTGCCCAACAGTTTTGGAACAATAGTGATGATTGAGGGTAATAGGAAATGATTGAGTAGAAGGAGAATGATATTTCGCTAAGTAGTTTTGTAGCCGGATTTATGAGACTTTTATTTGTTTCGTTTATTTGCAATGTCATTCTTGATGCTAGTTGTTGATTCATTATATTTGCATTGAAAAAGGTGATTTAAAATAATCTTTATCCATAACAAGTAATATAAATAAAAATTTAAAGTCAATTCCTACTTATGTCAATAAAGAAAATTTTTATTTTAGTTACAGTTTTTATTAAATTGTTACAATTATTATAAATATGATATACAGTGGCGCCCCCAAAATTCTTGAGTGTTTTTCTATTGATGATAACCCTATATATATAACGTAAAATTTCATTAAGTACTTGTAATTAACAATTTATTTTATTAATTAATGCTTATTATTAATTCAATAATTTATTTTTTACAGTTTTTTGTTAACAAAATCGTCAAAATCAGAAGAATCAATTGGTGTTCTTTTGAGGTATGGTACGAGTTGGGGGACTTTCGACCATGTACTCCCCCCTTGAAAAATCTTTGTGTGCGCTTCTGTGTATATACATATGACAGAATCACAATATTAAGGGACAAAATAGAAAGCGATTTTTCTTACAATTTTTCATTTTCCTTTCTATAAATGGTATAGGACTATGTTACTATTTATTTATCAATTAAATTTAAATAATCTAATATAATAGTAAGAAATAACATTCTTAGAAATTGGGCCATTACAGGTAGGATTCGAACCCGCGACTTTTTGGATTAGAAGTCCAACGCGCTATCCATTGCGTTACAGGGGCACAACGAACGATTTTCCTTTCTACATATGCTGTTAGACTATTATTTTTGTTTGCTACTATCTATTCAATTTTTAATTTAATTAATGAATTAATATTTAAAAAAAACTTTATTAACATCGTCAGCCACTACCAGTTTAAAATATGTATTTGAACTTGAATGGATGAAGAAAGTATTTTATTAACGATTGAAAATTTGAACAAGATATATATAGGGAGAGAATGAACTAATAGTAGGAATTGTGAAAAAGGAATTTATTTTTAAAAATGTTTAATTATTCATAAAAGGAAAGTACAAAAAATTATTATTTATGGACCCATTCATAGAAATATAAAATTCCATTTTATTATACCAACATTTCCTGTTGTCAATACATTATAAAATGTTTTGCTTATTTAAATAAAAAAGCCTCAGTAGCCTAGTGGTCAAGGATACAGATTCGTGGCTGGCGGGTCATGAGCTCGAACCCAAGTGCTACTGAAGACCCACCGTGTAAAGGGGGGGGCTGATTCACGTTAAATCAACCGGAGTGCAAAGTCCTCCCGTTGGCGTGGTATCGTAATTCGAAGAGGGGGTACCAGCCCAAGTTTGGTTCTCATCGCTTGACCAAAATTTATATTTACGAAGTCCGTCGGCAATTGCTTTCATGTTGCTTTATTGTGCGTCATTAATAAACACTCACTCATTCACGCTTATTTTCGCATTTTTACTTTTTAACACCCTTTTATAAGTTTCATTTGTATGTAACGGGACTCAATTTTTACCCACTTTAAAAGGTCAGATTAATTCGAAATTTTGCTCATTTCTCCAGGACCGATGACAAAACAATAATTTCACAATTTTGTTCCATTGTCCTGATCAGGATCATCAGGATTGACGATTTCTCATTTTCAGATCCCATCCCGCATCTGGCGACTGATTTCGGATCCCATTTCCAGATTTGGCGACTAATTCCAGATTTAGCTGGATTAGTCGAAAAGATGGAAAAGATTAAGTAACAACTTAGTTATTTTAAACTTCACCACCTTTTCTTACTTTTTTCCAAGTGGTTATTTAAAATCTCCTTTCAATAACCGCACGCAGATATTTAAGAGGTAATGAGTAAAGGACTTAAAAATAATATTATCTCTAATCTTTGATATTAAAGAAATTACTCCCTTTTCTCCCCTCGTTCCGTCGAGATGCGGCAGCCGGTTGAAAGGCGGGCGTGGTTGTCAGAGATGTGACGTCATAAAAAAATCAACTGGATGAGTGGTTTTCCACTCAGCCCTCCACCAGCGTTGTTGCGCTGCACTCATTGTGGACTGCTTTATATTCTTATGTAACATTCTTTAGAAAATTATTCTTATTTTTTCTACTTATTATGAGTGGATGATAGAGATTTTTCTCTAAGGTTCCATGTAAATGTATAACAGTTACCGTTTACAACTTAGTTCGATTATCTATAAAAGGGTGTTTTTTAGTTTTTTTAAACTAAAATTTTAGCATGGAATAAAAAATGAATTCATATTCAAGAACATTAAATTTCAGTGATTGGCAATGTATTAGTTGTGCGTGTGAGCTTAGCTAATACACATATACGTATTATTGTTGAGGCTTTGTTATACGAATTAGTTTTTAAAAAAATGTGTTACGAAAAAAGTTCAAATCTTAAGTGTTTATTTCCTTTTATTTATTTATTTTTTGACAAAATACCTCTTTGTCTATGAATTTTTTAGTAGTTTATTCTTTCTGCTTCAAATATTTTCTAAATTAAAAACGAGATAAAATTTAAATAAACACAATTATATCCTGGGGAAAATATATTCTGACTAAAGCCTCATCTAAAAAAATCGCTAGAGTATCTTTATTTAAATAAAGTTTGAAAAAGACACAGATGAGAGAGAAAAATTTATTCTAAATTAAACATAATTCATAGAAACATAAAATAATTTAATAAAAATGCATACCGAAATTCTTTATTCAACACTTTTTGTTGTTGTTGAGAAAATGATGCAGTTAGTAAATATAGTAAATATTGCCGATTTTCTCTCTATCAGCGCATAATAAATAAAAGCATAAAACTAATTGTGACACATCATGTCTCGTTTTACGTTATCATTGAGTGAAAATATTAATTTCAATTATTATCCCTGATTACCTTATTACAGAAATAACGTTGAAATGAGAATTCCCCCTCCCTATATAATTTTTAAATTATCTATTTATCATGGCATTTAATCCTCAATAAATTGAAAAATGGAAAATTAATTATCGTCAGCGAGGTAAATCGAAGCGAAATATTTATTCCGTTACAGGATTTGGAGAAATTTAACTTATCTTTTAACCATTTAAACCAATGCGTTTTTAATTTGTTTATATAAATGGAAATTAAATTATTGCAGATTAAAAGCTTTTCGAAGTTGAAAGCAATTGTACTTCCCGCAATTTCATCAATTATGAGTTAAAAGGAATTCTAAACAGGTTATTTTAGTTAATTATTTTTAAAGGATAGTTGAACTAGAAAATAAAATTGTTATTGTATTTATTTTAAAAGGCACAAATGGTTATTGTATTTCGTGTAATTCTAATAAAACTGATTTATTGTGATTTTAGATCCATCTCGATCTAATATATTTGCTGAAACACAAATAATTGAATTTGTAGAACAATTCTAATTAGAAGTATAGTTAATTCAATGCAATTCTTACGACAAATGGGTTGATTTAGATATTTTTTCTGAAGAAGAGCGGAAGGAGTACATAAATATTTTTTTGTCCTGCATAATTCGTTATGCGAACAATTCAAATACATTTGAATAACCAGGATTTCCTTCCCACAGTACAGGGAAATTCACAGTTTTTTTACCACCTATCCGGTATAGTGGTTAGTGACGTTGACTGCTTTGCCGTAGGGTCTGGGTTCGAATCCCGGAGAAGGCATTGATGTTTTGAAATGTATAGTACCTTTGCGGCATGGAGGTACTCTAAATAGCCGTCAAGCTGCAAATCCTCTCGTGAGGTTTGTCGAAGGGAAGAGAGGTGGGATGTTTCTGTCCCCCCAGGGTGTTATCCATTGAAATTGGGGCGGAACCGAGCCAAATCGTACTGTCAGCTGTATGGTGCTCAAAGCTGCGGCTAACGACAGGTGTACTACTAGACCCTTGTCACGATGAATTTCTTGGGTCTTGATCTAATGTTACTGTCCGATCAGGTGGCACACACAACTACACAGCTTTTTTAAAAATTCTATTAAGCATTCCAATTTTACAAGAAAAATATACCGCCAGTATAGTGATTAGTGATGCTGACTATTGAGCCGTAGGGCTTGGGTTTGAATCCCGGTAAAGGAACGGATGTTCGTAAAAGAATAGTGCCTGTGCGCCATGGGAGCACTCTAAATATCCATCGAACCGCAAGACCTCTTGTATGATTGGTGGAAGGGAAAGAGAGGTGGTAGGCCCCCTGACCTCTCCTTCAGGGTATTCGCCCTAAAAGTTCGGGTGAAACCAAGCCAAACCGTACTGTTACCTGCATGGTACTCGAGACTACGGCTAACTACAGGCGTAAAAAACTAGCCACTTTCGACGTGGTCCTCGATCTGGCATTGCCGATCAGCTGGCATTAGCAACAACAACAACAAAAGCAAAATATCCTTGATTTTTCACTGATAAATTTTAATCAGTTTGCTATTATTATTATTTAACAAAATTAAGATACTATTGTGGGGGGGGGGGATAAAACAACAAAGCAGAATGATCTATTTTCAAATTAATTGCAAAAAAAGTTTACTTAGCATTGTGTCATTTTTATTGAATGTTGATTAACATTGTATGCTGTAAAGCTGCGAGGGGGTATTACCGACTTAATTATTTATGAAATTAAAATAGAATAACACACACACAAAATAATATACTAAACTTCCCTCTCTGAATGTATGTAATTAACTGCGGTAGCCTAGGGCAGGGATGGCGAACCAGTGGCACACGTGCCATTGATGGCACGCAACACAAGATTTTGGGCACGCCAGTGAATAAAATGGTTTGCAATTTTATTTCAAAATAACAAAGTTGACGTTGAAGTATTACGAACAAATTCCAGTGATCGGTCGCGGGGCCGGTGGGGAGTATACTCGTTTGGTTATTGTCGTGCCTTAGTTATGTCGTGGACTAGAATTGCTTTTGCAAATTCAAAGTTTGTCTACGCATAGCATTGTCAATTTCATTGATACAACTGTACTTTTTAAAGTGTATTTGTGTTATTTTTGCGATTTTTATCTGTTATTTAAATGGCTAGTTCAGCAAAAGAACAAAAAGTGCAAGACAGTAAGTGTAACAGAGAATTTCAATTTCGGTCTATCTGGAAATATGACATTATTATTAAAGGCGACAAAGCGGTGTATATTTTATGTTCTAGAATAGTGGCATGCAGAACATCGATTACAAAATGGCATTTTAAATCAAATCACAAATCCTTTCGTCAAAAAAAAAAAAAAAATGAACGACAGTAAAAATAATTAATTGTTTAAAAGCCGTTTGGCAGATGACTCTAATTTAGCATGCATTCTGCTAAAAGTAACATCTTACAATCCTAATATAAGTTTGTCATCCAATCTGGAACAACAAAAGTCAACCTAATGTTACTTTATAATTTGAATTATACACGTATAACTAAAACATTTACAACTATACAGTGAAAAGGGTATTTTTTTAAAGTAAATAAAGAGTTTGGTGTTGTTAGTATTTCGTTTTATTATTTTTCCAATAACCACAAGTCAAAATTATTTGACGGGCACGTCTTCTCCTCGTTAAACACTTCCTTAGAAAAAATCGCAAGTTGATCCATACAGATTCGCCACCCTTAGCCTAGGGTAAAGGGTAATCACACACACACATCAAAAGTTTGCTAATAATGCTACAAAGGAAATAGCAGTCAACATGTATTTCGAACCAAGTGGTGTCCAGAGTTCCAACAGGTTCTTAAAAAATAAGTATAAAACTTGCATCTGAATTTCAATTTGTATTCCAGTCTCCCAACTCCACCCTTATTTTTGTTTTCTCACGTTCCCCACCCCCGAACGCAGCCGCCATGAATAATACGAGTAAATGTGAAATTTTAAACAAATTTGTCCTTCGAGTATTAAACGCGCGCGGGAAAGAAGGGTGAAAAAAAAGAAGAGAACGTTAAGTCGGGGGATGTTATTCTCTAGTGACCTTCCTGACTGCACCTGACATAAAAATCCTGGACAGTATCTCATTAAAATTCATTTTAAAAGTGGAATTTTAATGGCCATCCCACTTTGGTGCTATTTTTCATTTCTTTCTTCTATTTATTATATTTTTTTTATTTTACTGCTTCCCTTCTTTTTCAGTCGTCCGCTTTTCATGATTCAACCACTAGGGTACGCATCTGTCCTTGCAGCTTTTTTTGTAGGAAGATGTTTTTTGGCGATATATCGCCAATTTGCGAACATTTTTCTTTTTTAAAACATTTTAAGAAACAGAAACGAGTTGCCTCATATATCCAATACAAGGCTCATTTGAGGCCAGAAAATGGTTCAGTATTTCCCCGCCAGAATCAGGTTAGAATATACGAAAAATATTAGGATTAGCCAGAAAAAAAGAATAAAAAAACACCCATTTTAATGATAACAATTCACAAAACAATATAATGGAATTGTTACATTAAAAAAAGTTAGCAAGTAAATTAAAAGTTTATCCTTCATATAACTCTCGTGATTTCAATCGTGAAGAGTTGTATTTATTTTTATTAATTTACATTTTGCGTGGGCATTATTAAACCAGTTTTGTAATTGTATCCATTTTATAAAAAATCATGCGTCTGAAAGCAGTTTCCCTAAATAAATGTTAATAAAGTTATTTTTAAGCTACTTCAAGCGCCCTGGTTTCTGATCTAATATGCGAGATGAAACTAAACTACATATACGCACGTGCGCGCTTCATTGCATGTGATTTATTTGGGAAATTGTGTTAAAGGAATTTTATAGCTCGTTACTTTCTACTATCTAAAAACAGTCATATTATTAATTTTTGTAATAAATACAACCACATTTTCGATGTCTGGTACGAAAAAAAACTAATTCATGGTATTTCCATGGTATCCATGGCCTGTGAATGGTGTTTTAGGACGAAATTATGATCTCGATCTATTAGATGCATGCTAACTTTAGGGCACTCCTCTAAATTTCTGTAAAATGAACCTTGTATAGTAAACATTTCAAACGTTAAAATGAGCACACAAAAAAAACTTTATCTGAAAAACATTTAAATCTTATGTGCTCAAATATTTTGACTTTTAGAAAAAGCAAAATCTTTAAATAAGTCAAATTTATTTTTAAAAAAAACATTTTACATACACTAACACACATAAGCACATATATATATCGAGACAAAATAGAATATTAAACTTGAGTTTGTGTACGTTTATGTGGTCATTATATAAATACCATTACTTTTGATTAAAAAAATTATTTAGAGGTGTTTTTTTTTTTTTTTTGCTGTATAATACCACCACCAATCTCCACACTGTAGAATAGTTTCCTTTAATTTCAAAAGACTTTTAAGTATTTTATACTAAATTTTGACAGCTTTTAATGAGTTTAAATGTGATTTGAAATTTGTGTGAAGGCATTTGTAACACGTTTTAAATGTACAATAGAATCAAAAAGAGTAAAAAGTAATTATATTACCTATACATAAACAAAATAACCATTAAAAATTTGGAAGTAATTTTACTATATGTACTCAAAAAAACTAACATCAGATTTGGATGTTTTTTAATTATATCGTATTTCTAAAGCACAACTTTCAATTGACAACATAAAATTTATGGTTTTCTTTAAGCCTTCCATCACTAAACTGTGCATTTTGGTATTGATTATGCCATGTTGTATACATATACACAAGATATTGGAAATTTAACCCATTGGTGTTTTTTTTTTAATTTGGCGACAAGTTTACAGTTTGGCGTCTTTATCTGCCTCGGTTGCAACCTAAAATCTTCGCCACTCTTAGCCTCTCGAAAATTGTTTATGTCCCAGGGGTGCAATTTCCCTTTTCTGTGCTGAGCTGATTGAATAACCTTTCTTCCCTCCCCTTTTTAGCTCGACCCCTTTTTTTATGGCGCCCCTTTCTCCCCGTTTAATACTCAAATCGCTCCCTATGCCACATTTTGACGTTTTCCGTCACTGCTCGCCAATTCCCTGTACGCCACTTCTAGCCAAATGTACTGATTTGGGTCTCTTTAGTATCTCGAATACCTCTTTCATTTATTCAGCATGGGCTTCTTATACCCCCATTTTTTTCTTTCTCTCTTCTTCTCTTTTCTTTTTTCCACCTAGAATAATCTTTTCACACTCATAAAATAAAGGAAGAATATTTCAGCAATACTTTGCTAAGTTCAATGCAAAATGTTTGTAACGGAAGAGGTTCTTGATTGGATGAATGCTTAGGGAATTTTGCCCTAAGCAGATGTTTCTGCTTGATAATGTAAAGAAACTGGGAAAAAGTATCTGTAGTTTAAGTGAATATGGAATGTTTGCAGGTGGTTTTCTTTCTTCATTTGAGAATTAGAATTTGTTAAACGAATATATAAAAAGGTGTTTTACGTTTTTTTTTTTTTTTTTTTTTTGTTTTGTTAACGTACACATTCAAAATACATATCATACAAATTAATTTTAATTTAATGTGATGAACTATTAATCCTATGCGTACTAGAATAATGATGGCCTTCAAGCTTTCTGCTGTTGATGTGGAATGCTTTAGTCATAATATAATATATGTTTATTAATTAAATGTAGAGAGATCTAGGAGAAGACATAACATAATACTAATAAAATATTGACTTAATAGGTTAATTTAAAATGATTAATATAATCTCAGAATTATAGAAATTTATATATTGAATATGTATAAAAATTCGAGGGAAAAATGTTCCGAAAATAAGTTTTGTCTCTTTTTTTAGAAGTATAAGATAGTACACCAGGGGAAGACAACAAATACAAACAACATCCTTTGTTGGTTAAACGACGCAAATAGTGTCAGAGTAAAACTGATGCGTGCAGATATCACCGAAGAATAGAGTAGTAGTGGACTGGCGAGCCCGAAGTTGGCTGAGTAAAAATCACGATGGCAGTCAGATGTGTGCTGAGAACGTGGTTACCAATGTATTATTAGTATTATTTAAATTGGTTTGAATTTTAAAGCATTGAGTTGTATTTTTCGTTAAAACTTTTTTTTATTTGTTAGAATCAAAACTATCCATTTTTAAAAAAAAATTTTTTTATGAAACAATCTTCCTTGAGTGTTATAAAAATTTCTTAACTAATGCAATGTTAAAGGAAAAAAAACTTTAATTATATCCATTTCACATTGAACAAAGGAGCTCAAGGTTGAATGCTTAATATTATCTTTTTATGGCCGGAAAAAAACATAAAATATATCTTATCTAAAAGTGATGTAGCAACGATACGTAATTAAAAATAAATGAGACATTAATAGAAAACTTAATATTTTTTTTTACTTCGTATGCAATATACATCAATTTTATTTTCAGAGTATTTTCAACCCTTCATGTGAGTAATAATCCTGATTGTGTCTTGATAAAACATACAATATAGGATAAACACAGTGAGACTATTTTAGTCATACATTAATACTGCTTCTTTTAATTAAAAAAAACGGTAGATTTTATCATTTTAAAAACTCTTTCGGAAAAGGGTGTAAAATATTACCCGCCGTAAAAAACAACCCCTTTTTCAATACTCCTCCAAAACGAGATTAGTACCACCGATATAAATTGACACTTGCAATATATTCCATAATTTAAACAGAACTCGCGCATACGACCTTGAATTTCACTCAATTCCCCTTTTTTGCTCCAGTATCGCACTCTTTATCAACCAAAACACCTCAACCCAACACATTTGAAAATTTCGCTTAGCTTTATATTCAAGGACTTCCGAATCCAAACATATTGATTCCCTAGCTGGAACAACCCATGCATAATTCAACTAGCAGCACCACTCACAAAAACATACGGGTGACAATTTACCCTTCTCTACCACGGTAAACGAATTGCGGATCTTTTGTCTAACGGGGGTGAGGTTGACTGCAACAGGCTTTTTGTAGAAGAATGTCCTCTTGTTGTCCCCCCTCCCCCAGGTTCTGAGGATCAGCTTGAAGTATGAATCACCATTGAATCATGTAACTGTTGCATGTTTGGAAAAGCAGGGGGATTGTAGAAGAATATAAATGACCCTACCCAATGTAAATCCCTGGATAGGACTTGGAGGGGGCTTTGTTATTGTAAGAGGATGAGAGAAATTAAGGCATGGGGGGGAGTGCAGAGGTAAGTCAGAAGGATGAGGGATGCTCTTGCTGATCCGTCAATGGCTACCCCTCCCCCAATACAAATTGGATTCGTTTTTTTTAGTTGGTCATTTTAATGATGTTTCAGACTGTGCAGCTGTGTTTCGTAAATTTTAATGATTGCCCACATTGATAAATTGCCCATTTAGCAATCAAATATCAATTTTATTGATATATTATTTTGTAATATCATGAATATATACGTGGTGGTGAGTCGATAATAATTTTCCATACATATGAGGGGATGGTATATCCAAGCCAATATTGATTATTGATATGAGTATAACCTCCTCCAACCATGCTTGGTCTGGGAAGTGATTATTTGTATAAATAATCCATGTTAGTTCTTCCAATTTGGGAGGAGGCACGTGCATTTGTGCAAGCCGAAATCCTCCATTGCTCATCTGCGTGATTGGAAACCAATCCTTGTGAGTCAGTTGGTGGTGGGGAGGTAAAATTGGCATTTTGCGAATGAGATACTTATGCAAATACTTTATTTCGTAATTTCTTCACTTTGTTGTTACTTACATATGCTTGAATTGTATACCGTTCACAATTAAAAAATTAAAACGTTATATGTTTCTTGCGAGATTTAATGACATAAACCAAAATGTACCCGTAAGTATTTGAAATGCTTCGAATATTTACAAGTACATTGTTTTATTACATTTGTACTAGTTCATCAATTATTACAGTATTGGATTTATTGTTATTTCTATTGAGGAAAGTTGTTCGCTTTGAAAATGATCTGATTAAAGTATAGTGATATATCTAGCTAATGATGATGATATATGCTAAAAAAATTCTCGAAAATAGAAACTGTGACATTATGGTTGATGGATGGTAAATTAATGCCAAACGCAGAAACAGCACGAGGGATATTGGCAATGGATCTCTTATCTTGAGCCATTGTTAAGGGACAAAAATGACACAGGTATAATGGCCGATAAATTCAGTAGCTGCGTATGATTTCATTTCCTCTCCCTGTGTTTTACTTACAAGACATTTTATAAGTTATCTTTCTTGGCAATATTATTATCTATACATTACTTTCCAAGCCGTGGATGAATTATTTTAAGCAGAGGTGGCAATCTTGTTGTTACCAAAGGTACAATATGTTGATATTATGTAGTTTTTTTTTTTTTAAATAAACAAAATTTCGAAAAATTGTTTTAATTTTCCCTCCAAATTGTTCTATGAAATATCTGTTTTGAAACATGAATATTTATGCAATATAAAGATCATGAGTGCATATAGAAAATAACAAAAAATTGTAAAAAGTTATTGTAAATATTTAAAATGTCATAAACCAAAATTAATAACTAATTATTGTAGCAATGTGCGTAAATTTAAAGTCACATTTTATTTTGTAATTCTTGAGATTTTTGTGATCGACGATTTTAGTGGAACTACCAAACTGTCAAAGTATTGGGTACATGGTAAGGATTTGTATGTAAATAAACCAAAGAAAGCATTTTAGTTCTGAATACTTTTCAAATGCGCTGAGGGGTGTAACATGAAAGAGCTCTAATTTATGGATTTTTGTATTCTATATTGACTTCTATATAAGCAATATTCGCTGTAGCCTAGTGGAACAATTAGGAAAAAATCTTTTCTTACTGTAATTGTATATATCAGCTTTGTAATGTCATAAAATATACCCAAACTTAATTTCTTTTACGAACAAGTACAACGGAAACTGTCAACTTTCATTCCTATTCAAGAATTCGTTTTCATTCATGTAGGAAGTGGTAGGAAATTCACGAGTGTGACCAAAACAAATAGTTTCTTCGAAACATCTAAAAAGATTCACACACATACACACACAAAGTCATTTTCGCATACTGAATACATTTATAAAATTACCCTATTAATATTCTTATGCAATCATTTACAACTGGTATCCGAATTCCACAAACTTATGCATATATTCAAATGAGATACGCTTTAGATTTTCCGTTGTTTCTATTCAAATTCTCTTCCGCGAACACTTCATGCTGTGATAAAAGTCAACCCTCGGAGAAGAACCAAACAATAAAAGTGACCTGTCGCTTCTATGAAAATTGATTCTCCACCCCCTTCCCCTGCTACTGAGGTGGCTTAAATGGCCTGAATCAATTTCATGCAAAATTTAATATGATACGTCCTCAGTGTAAGCCGTTCTAAAAAGTTACAGAACCTTGCCAATTTCCTCCAAATCAAAATAAGAAAGGCCAATCGCATTTCCATAAGCTCCGATTTCCTATACAATGCCCTTATGTCAACTATCGGATAAAACCGAGATTATATTAGATCCCTACCCTAATACTGTTATCCCCTTCTGCCTCCTATGGTTATCGAAAAACTGTGCCCTCACCCCACAGCGTACTACAAACCTGCCCCCTTACAGCCAGGTCTTCTAAACGCGAAATATCGTTTATTGGCAAACTCAACAGGAAGGTAAATTGATGAGCAATAACCCCTTGTTGGAGAAATGGAAAGATGATTTATCTTATTTTTTTCTCATTAAATTTTTATTCAATGATAATATTGGAAGATTGGGGGAAAGAATTAGTCATTTATCAAATGTGATTACTTGTTTCATTGATAATTGTGGTACTGGAAATAGAAGGGTTTTTCTTACATTGATTCTCTTGCGATTTATTGATCTTATAAATCCTGGCAAATTTTCGAATTTTTAGCACATTTGTGCTGCCAATTTTATTATTTTTTTACAAAGTATAAAAATACCAAAAAAAAAAAAAAGGTTTTGCTATATTTATAATTCTTATTTTTATATTGAAGTCCAAACAAATACTTCTTTTTTATTTCTTCTTTTTTCGCATGTTAATTTTTCTTTGCATTTAAAAGTTAATTTTAATTAAAACGTTTGGATTTCTGTGTCACACTCGATGTGTCATTATATTTAGGATTTTATCCCATGATCAATATATCATTTTTTGCAGCATTCAAACAAAATTTAAATCGCAAGGAACATTTTGAGTTTAAAAAAATTGTAACGGATTCTCACAAGTGTTTTCCCTTAACTAACCTCGGGGATTTCTTCATTATGTTGTTTTACATAATAACCTCGTCATGTAAAGTAACTGTAGTATAGAAAATAAACATTACTGTTTGGATAGATCTAAAGTGAGAATTAATTAAGAAAGGCATGAAGTGTCATAGAGGTCAGCTTACAATTAGAGAATTTTCTGAGACTTATTAATAAGTTCACATCGATATTGGCTTAGGAAAGGTTCTTGAGAAGATTTATTTAAACACAATTATATAATTCTATCTTAACTATGTCTATTGTTTCTTCTGACCTAACAGTGTCTATGAGCCCAGTGACGTTTTAAGACTTCTTGAGGCTCTGGTTCTCTGTGCAAATGTAGGCCCAATTGTGACTCTTTTAATTAATTGGGTCTACATACATTTAAAGTTCAACAAAGGGTCCATGATAAAATGAAGTTTAATCAGGAAATTCGTTTTCTACTTTTTAAAATCGCAAAATCATTAACTGTCTTGAAAATTAACTGTTTATTTACCTACAGATTTTATAAGTAAACACTATATAGTATATGTTATCAAATACTCGCACGAAAGGTAACCCGTAACAAATAAATGCACGTGACTCATAATCTCACAAATTGAGGCACAAACCAATTGGACTGCCGCTTTTCAAATAAATGAATAATTATGGTGTATGGTGGTAGGCCTAGACCTTAACATGGACAACGGACCTGACATAATAATTCAGTCTTCACACTGTTGTCATTTGGCATATAGTTTGAAATTCCCAGTTTTTTTTTTTTGGAGAACATATCCAAGAATAACATTTGACGATTTAAATTACTAGGATCATAATCTTATTCAGGCTGATTCGAGAACGAGACAAGTCCCACTCGAAATGAAAGCCCTAGCTTAGTTGGTCCATGCCTGAAGACGTTCCTGCATGAGCCTGTATGCCTAATCCTAAACAAATAATTCAAAATAATGTAAGAAAGGCAAATCAACCAACCCTTCACACAATATAGGACATTAGGGGACCGGAATTTAACGTATTTGAGCAGTTCGTGTTTCCCCAATCATAACTGATATATTCAATATATATATATATATATATATATATATATATATAATTAATTACTTGGATGTATCATTATATATTAAGGACTATAAATTACATAGCAATATTTATGATAAAAGAGATGATTTTAATTTTAACATTCTTAAAGTTCCCTCCTGGAATTCAAACTTATCCATCTCAATATATCGAAATATTATTTTGAATTATATTTATCGTAACAAGGTATTAGTTAGTGATAAATCTAATATATATTTAAATATTAATAACTTTATTAAACATTGTATAGAACTAAGTTACCCTCTTAAATTTATAAAAAGTTATATAACAGTTAAATAAAAAAAGTTTTTTCAGTTATACAGTTTATAGATAGATGGCGCCTCTAGCTATGTAATTTTGTAATAATATATTTTATTAAAAATTAATCGTTTATGTCTGGATGGTATTTTTATTTTCTATAAATTTTAAAATAAAATATAGAAATTTTAAAAGTATATATATATATATATAGTAATATTGCTACTTTATCAATACATAATAATTATATGCGTTACTGTTATTGTCCATAAGAAGCGAATATGTATTCACGTGGTAAGTCTATTAGTTTGGCTATGATTTTAAATATTTTAGTAATTATTAAAAGCTATAACATTATAGTATTACATTAATAGATTATGGTTTTATCTATAATATAGTTAAACTTCTCTAGAAATTTTATTGCTTTCCCTATGGCCCAGAATACTGGCAAATTCAGGTGAAGGTTGGCTGGCCAGAAAACTTTGTTTAAACCTGCATTCCTAGTTCCTAAGGCTGGGAGTTTGCTTTTAGTATTTCTGTGGCTAAATCTTTCCTATTATGACGATAGTTATCTTAGGTTTATAACTATTTTTAGTATATTTTTGTAATATATATATATATATATATACAAACAAAAGATGCTATTCGTAGATCCGGCGTTTCATCTTCTCATCATTTTGAAATATTAAAATATTAACATCATTTTTACCAATGGGACGATGAAATAATCCCATTTTTAATCTGTCTATTCAGCCAATGCTATATTCTACACATCCATGGAACTTTGATGCAAGTATTACATTAGTTTTTCTTTTTTTCTTTAGTTCCATTTTGAAAAGTATAAATATTGCCTATTAAAGCAAATATAAAATTGTCCTGGTACTGTTATATACACACAGAACTTCTTAATACGTCACTAACAATTAAAAAACCCGAGGCATTTACCTCACCGCCGTTTCAAAGCAGCTCAATTTTCTGACAATAGCAGCAAACACTACAAAGTGCCTTCTTTTAGGTTTAGTGTATTCATCCCTGGCCTCTTTTGAACCTACAGACGAGACTATGCTTGATTACCACTTCTTGGTCTCAAATGTAACGAAACAGATCTTGACACCTCCACAGTTTTGTAAGCCCCGGCGCAATACCAGGGCGCAACAAGCGATGCTTCTAATTACTTTATCCACCGCGCGACAGGTTTTAATGCCATCAAAGAGGCTTTGCTCGGCGCCCCAAAGGCGGCTCTTCATTAACGCTCTAAGAACACCCGAAACCCGGAGCCGCCCTTTGAAGAATCCTCGTAAAAATCAAACAGTTCCTAGGAGCTGTAAGTAACCTGAGGTGGTGAAAATTGCCTGCAATTAGCAGATAACGCGTTGCTAATTAACTTACAAAAGGAAACGGACGGAGCCTCCTGAAAATTAATTTGGAGCCGTGGCGCAAAAATAAGATATTAGTGACATTGCGTATTGGAAAAATATTTAATTATGTTTTAATTCTCCCCTCACGAGTTGATTCGTTTGGACGAGAAAGGAAAGTTGGCGCCGCTGGCGACCAGATGCTTACGTAGGCGCGACAAAGCTTTGTTCCCCCAAAATTGGCGAAAATTCGTTTCAGGTAGTGTTAAGTTGTATATTTTGTTAGAGTCCATAACATTTTAAAGTGTAAAGCGTGTGTGGGAAGCATTCTACAAAAAAATACTGGTTTCTTTTTAATCAAGAATATTATTCACATATAGTGATTCAAAAATGTTTAATTATGTTTTAGTTCTTCCCTAATGAGTTCATTTGTTTAAATAGAAGGAAAGTTGGCGCCGTTGGCGACCAAATGCTTACGTAGGCGCGACAAAACTTGATTCCCTAAGAGTTGGCGAAAATTCGGTTCAAGTAGTGCTTAGGTGCATTTCGTGTGTGTTTAGTATCTATAACATTTTGAAATTTAGAGCATTTTTGGAAGCATTCTAAAAATGCTTTTCCTTTAAAATAAGAATGTGATTTATTGATGGTGATTTAAGAATAATTGTGACAAAAATGGCGTTATGCAATGCAGTGAGACTGAAAAAAATCTAATTGTGTGTTTTATTTTGTTAAAAAGTCTTAATATACTTTACTTATCTAGATCTGTAATAAAAGGATTATTAATTTTTTTTGAAATAAAGGAATCATTTTATAATAGGGTTAATAAGTAATATTTTTGTAACTGAAATTTTTTTGTTCGTTTTTGTTACATTAGGTTTAAAATAATCCAAATTTTTAAGGAGATTTCTTAACGAAACTTAAAAACCATGTGCCAGGTAGAAGTTAATCAGTTATATATTCAAGCATTCTTCACTTCTATTTAAAATGATCAAAATAGTTTATGCCAGTGTTTCTCAAACTGTGGGGCACGCCCCTCTAGGGCAGGATAACCCTACAAGAGAGGGGGCGCGAGTATATCGAAAAGAAAACAAATTATTACTTTAAAAAAAGTTATTAATTTTCTGAAAGGAAGCAAACAAAATACATAATGGAAAATAAAATACACATTTACATTGATATAATACACTTATAGTAAATGTATGAGTATTGCACAATGTGTGTGTGTCATTATTAATTTAAATGTACTAAGTTAAGAACAAGTTTAATAATTACCAGTGTCCCTATGAGCATGTCATAAAATTATGTACAAAATTTAATTCTTATCTCGATAATTTGTACGGTTTTTAATTAACATTGTAGCTTTTGTGCGTCGGAAAACGCTATTATTGCATTCAATACACAGTTGCAGTATGAGGGGGGAGCGATGAAAATTATGAATGAAAATTGGGTCGCAAATGTAGAAAGTTAGAGAAGCACTGATTTAAGCTAAATTTTCAAACTTAGTTAAGGAAATATAGAATAATTTAAACACGCAATTTTTAAGCACTGACACTACAAATCTTGAAATAAATAATCTAAAGCAAAATAGTAATTGATCATTTACAACTAAAAAAAGTATTTTATTTTCAAGCGATATTTCTAACACTTTACATTTCGATTTATTATTAATGAACAAAAAAACAAAAACTCATCCAATTCCTTAAATTTTCAAAACTGAAGGAAAGCTTGGTATCTTACAACAAACTTAATTTCAGAAGTTTTTCCGGGGGGTGAGGGGAAAAACGAGGAAGCTTCCCAACCGAATTCTCATTTATAAACTAGATTGAATATCCGAAGGAGGCGGATACCCAATTTTATGTACCCACAGGAAAAGTACAGATTCTTCTTTTTCTTGCCTGGATCTCTGTTTTTTCCCCCTTGAGATCCCAGACATCTGGTAGCATTCCACCAATTGCTTAAGGAGACAGTGTTTCGGCCACGGTATAATCGTGCTTATAATAGAGGGATTGCATGACCGTTTCTCCACCTTACGTGAACCAATACCCGCCTACACCGACAGACCGCTTATAAGGATTCCAGGATTACTGCATTTTCCGGAGCGATCTTCGCATTGGCGTCCAATGCTGGCGATCAGTTGGCGGTTGTATATCATGCCACAAAAAATCGAGAAAAATACTATCTAGAAATAGATAGAAATGTGACAATATTGTAGGTTAGAAAAGGAAATATAAATTTTCCCCATTTGTTAATTTTTTAATTTTTTTAGGTATTTAATATTTGTCAGAATCGCTAATATATGATTACCGGGGACGTTTTAAGGCATAGGTCAACTGAACCCAGGCCCAGGGTCTCGCCGCACACACACACACACAATGAATGATTCTCTCGTCTAATTCTCGACAGTCTTAATAAGATCATGATTCGAATAATCAGGGACGTCTTAAGGCATTGGTCAACTGGGTCCGGGCCCAGGACCTGGGCCGCAATGGGGGCCTCATCTCAATCTCGTCTCAGCCTTAAGAAGATCATAATTCGAATAATTTTAAATGTCAAATGTTATTTCCTAATATTTCTCAGAAAAACAGGGAATTTCGGACGATATGTCACTAGCTACATGTGATGACCGTCGTCCACGTACAGCCTAGGCCTACCACCATACACCATCATTACTGATTCAGCCAAAGGGCGGCAGTCGCGATTGAGCTGGTATGTGAGATTGTAAATCATGCACATTTATTTGTTTCAGGTCATTGTTTGTACGAATATTTGACAACGTATGCTATGTATTATATACTTTTAAGAGTAACACTATTTACTTTTAAGAATAATACTGTTTACTTTTAAGGGTAACAAGGGCTTTACCTTAATAGGTGGAACCTGCATTTGTGTAGGGGCCCAGAGCCTCAAGATGTCCCTGAGAATAATTTCAACTTTCAAATGTTATTTTCGATTGTATTATCCAAAACACTGGGAATTTCGAACGTTGTGTCAACTGGCTACATGTGATGACCTGGTCCATGTATAGGTTTAGGTCTACCACCATACACCATCATTACTCATTTAGTCAAAAGGTGATAGTCGCGGTCGAGCCAGTCTGTGCGATTGTAAGTCATACACACCCATTTGGTTCGGGGTATTGCTTGTATGAGTATTTGGTAATGTATGTCATGTGCTGTCTACTTTTATAGGTCATACGTGGGGCCTACATTTGTAAATTTATATTTGTACATTTGCCTACATTTGTACCTGGAGCCCAGGGCCTACTTTTTTGTTGGGAACATGGGTCTATTTTTGTGTTTCAGCCCAGGGCCTCAAGAAGTCTTAAGACGTCCCTGATGATGACCCTTAAAAACATTGTTCAAGTAGTTTTTTGTAAGCCACGGTTGGGATCATGGTCTTGATCTCACGGTTGGCGCTGTCAAGTCAAGGGTTCGAGTTCTAATACCACTAAAGACTCACCGTGTAGAGTAACTGATACACGTTAAATTGCCTTAGTTAAAATCTCCCACGTTGACGGTGAGTGAAACCAGCTTAGGTGTAGACCGTATTCGTGAACCGTGGCTCAAAATTACGAAAATTCCTTCTTCAATAGCCCTTTTATTACTTCTGAGAGTGAGGGAGGGTTAATTTACGTAGCACTCTAAAGTTATTCGAGGGCTGTTGGCGATGGAGCTCGTAATTAATAATTGGGGGCGACACCAAAGTTGGCTCCCCCTTTTCGATTTACCACACCAATGGTAATAGTTTTGGTCTCGACAAATCAGCACCTCTACACGGCAGGTCTTCGGTGGCACTAGGCTTGAGCTCATGACACGCCGGCCTCGAGTCCGTGACCTTGACCACTTGGCTATTGCGGCCACTATTTTAGAGAGAGAAGAGTACGATGTAAATGAACACTCACTTAACTAACTTAACTCAGCGGGGCAACAGCCGATAAGCAATACTGTATCCAACTCAGTATACGCGACCTTGGGCCCTTAGGTGCTTCAGCAGATGTTCCGGCTAGGTGGTCAGCCTGAATTGAAAACCCCCAGTGTTAAGTTCCCAAGTAAGCTTCGAACTCATTTTATCGACCCACTGAAGGGATGAAAGTCTGAGTCAAACTTGCCCAGCCCGGAGTTTGAACCTCGGGCCTGTGGTGCGGAAGCGCGATGCACTAACCACTCAGCCACTGGGCTTCGAACACTAAGTAGTTACTTTTTCTTTGATGAAATATACTCCGTATTTCTTTAAAAACATGAGGAAAATTTCGTTTTGAAAACATAAGCACAGATAGTTGAATGTTTTTTTTTTTAAATATTTAAAAGTTCCTTTGTGTGTTTGAATGCATTTAGTTTATTTTTTCCGTTATTGTTTTGTCCGGTTTTAAAAACTTTTGCTGTCGTTTTATATTTGTTTATGTAATTGAAATTAGTGTAAAAATTTCCCAGATTTGAAAACTGTTATCGATAAATTAAATACATTCTTTCAACGTTTTTCTCATCCCAATAGGAGCGATATAGTAACACGAACAGTTTTTTTTTTATCAGTAAGTATTGAAAGAATTTTAATGAAAAAGTATTAAATTATTTCCGAAACATTTTTCTAGTTTTTTTTTTTCCCTTCTTTTTTTAAAATTAAATTTATCTATTACAATGTCAGATATTGTTAATTGAATTTTTAACCATTTAAACGGTTTGCTCTAAATGTATGTTGCTCCAGAGATAGTTGGGGCTTTCTCTCCTGGCGATAATTCGCCAATTCAGGCACCTCTCTTTCATTCCTGAAACCGTTTTCTCAGCCTTTGTTCTTCCAGAGCAAATCTTTTTCTGCTGAAACTTTCTACACGCCATCATCTTTTCTATCTTTCGCTAGACACGGGAACAGACCAAAAGATTTCGTCTTGCACGCCAACCCCTTCGAATCGTTCCATTTGCGAATTACAGGGATTTGAAGACCCAATCTGACCAGTGTCCCCCTCCGTGTCTGAAGATCGTTAAAAAAGAAACCTGGAACACAGAAGTGAAGTGTTAACCGTCAAAGAGAAATTGAATGGATGCGTGAAAATTTATTGAAGTGTGAAAAAACTTTTGGGAAACGCTAACAGATGCTTTTGTGCTGTTTTCTTCTTGTTTTCCTGTTATTTATTTGTCTATTTTTCTGGCGCCATTTCTTATTTTTCCCCCCTGCTTTTCTTCTATCGCTTAACTCAAAACGTTATCTAAAGCATTAGTAAAAGGTTTTAAGTGAATGAATGTGGATTTTTTTTAAAAAAAACATGTTTCAATTTGTTATTAAATGTGAAGTAAAATGCGTGTACTAAACTGTTTGTCAGTTGTTGGGCAATAAAGAGCTGATGTTGCGTTTTTCGAAAAAAAGTTTTCATGAGAAAATCGAGTTAAAAAAAGTGGAAGATTTTTAAGAGTTGTTAAGTTAAAAAAATCATAAAAACTAATATATTTTTTAAATGTATTTTTTCAATAATTTTAGGAACTTACATTTTCTAATCTGAAAGAATTTATTTTCCTATAAAACATTCAAGAGCCAGCTGTTAGCCAATTGTTTTCACTTTCTTAAGTCATTTGTAAAATTCGAAGCTGCAAATATTTAATGCTTTTCTAAGTGACTCTCATTTATTTTATGACACTTTTCTTTAGACTATTAGTGTAGCCGCAGTAACCTAGCTCTTATATTTACTAACTTGGCTGGTGTATCATGAGTTCTAGTCCAGTGCCGCTAAAGACCTTCGGTGTAGAGGAGATGATGCATGTTAAATCTATCGAGATTCAAACTTCTCTCATTAGCGGAGATGGAGGATGCCAGTCTAGGTGTCTTCCTCGTCACTTGCCCATGTTTCAAAATTTTGATGTCCTTGGTAATAGCCCTAGTGTAGCCTTACTGTATGACGTTGATAACACTTTCATTCTTCGACTTTTAAGTAGAAAAAAAATACGTACTAGAATATTTGAGAACTAAAATATTCTTTTCACTTAAAATTATTAGTCTAATTTATTATATTGCTGTAATAAAAAAAGATTATTCAGAAGTGTGGGAAAATAAACTTACCTATATATTCGGAAGCTTTGAACATACTTCTAATGTTTGAAAAAAATGTGCAAATGTTGATAAAAACATTTAATATTTAGTTTTAAAGTATTAAGAAAGTACTTCATTTTTCTAGTACTTTTCAATAGATTCGACTATTTTTTAAAATTGGCATTCTGCTTCGTTCTATTTTTCAATCAAATAGTTTTTCATTGAAATTTTGAAGAAGTATTATATTCCCCTGTTTTTTTTTACTACTATTAATTCTTTTAACATTCGATTGGGTTTATAAATCTAGAGTCTAAATGAGTTTTTATAATTGTTAGAAAATCTTAGAACATGTATTAAAGAATACAGAGTCGGTTTTTAAAAATATTATCCAGATAAATTGGTGTACGTTTTTCAAATTCCATGATTTACTGCACATTCTTAAGTTAACATTAAAAAGTAATAAAATTGCTTGAACAATATTTGCATTGACCCATAGTATTCTTAACAGAAGCTAAGCTACTGAACATAAAAACATTTTCAAAGCGTTATATCTGGAAATAACGTTTAACAGATTCATTCTTCTAAGCCTTTTTCATTACAATAAATCATCTCTACCCATGGATTTCCAAAGCAACCGAATTTTAAGAATAATTTGTTATATTAATACTATTTTGAAATTTTTTTTAAGCTTCCAAGCACGTGTTCACATCATTATTCTGTATCATATAAATTCTTATCAACAGTTATATATATATTATGTACTATAATTTTCTTTGCAAAAATATGTAAAGTTGCATTTAATAAGCATTCAGTCCCGCTAATTGTAGAAATATCACTTACGAAATGAGTTTTCAAACTATTGCTAATTTTAATTTAAAAAATTGGTCGCGCTTTTCTAGTAGCCACATCAAATCTCTTACTTTTCAACAGGGTCGGAAAGTCTTTCCAGAGTGTCATAGGTGCGAAGCTGATCAGATCTTCCCCAGATATATTCTGAATTGTTTGGGCTTTACCATTTAAAGAGATTTTAGAAAATCCTATTTTATTTCTGGATTTTTTGGAGTTTTTTTGGTTTTATGGAGATAGTGTAGAGCTGAGCTACACCATCTGGGATAAGAAACAACAACATTAGCAACAATTTTAAAAAGTTATTATTACCAAAAAGTATTTTCGAAAAATTCATTTACACGTTAATTTTTTATTAAATTTATGCTTTGAAAAAATAGCTGTTTAGCATTCAATCATTAAATATATTTTTTTTTAAAATACAAAATGTATTTAATTTTTTATTTACATTTGATTTTCGAACTTCAGAATGAATGACCTTATTGTGAGATCTGATTTAAAAATTTCATTTTTAATTAATTTATAAATTTAAATAGTTGTAATATTTTTTTAAAAAAATTCCAGCCAATTTTAAATTAGAGAAAGCTTATTTTCATTATTTTATAATAATATTTAATAATTACTGCTATACACTTGAATTTTACTTAAAAACACTTCAATTAAAATAACTCTTGTCTCTCTTACAAAATTCGAATATCAATATATTCTCGACTTCTTCCGTTGCCAGATCAGCTCTTTTGACTAAAAGTCGTCTGCTTTTTTTCTCCCGCCTTACGACTACGAACAAATTTATTTATATTCCGCAAGATAGCAAAATAACTGGAATGTAGTTGGTTTTTTTACGGTTTTTTTACAGCCATTTCCTGTGTGGATGTTTTCCGAGTCTGTGTTTCTAACAACTTGGAACTTCCCCACTCGTTTCTAAAATAATTTTTTTTCTCTCTTCCCTTACATCTTTTATACTTGGATGCTTATTATGGTGCATTTTGCTTTGCTTGTTCTAAAAACTTAGCTGCATGTGTCACTTGGTAGCAGAAATCACTCGGAATTCTGGGAATTATTTTGACAAGCATGAAAGACTTAAGAACCGTCTACTTCCTTTTGCAAACAAAATGTTCTGAAAATAACACAATTTCTTAGTACTAATGCATCTGATTTTTTTAACCCAAGATCTAGTTTGTTATTATAAGAAATAAAAATGTGTATAGAACGTGGAAGAAAAATAAAATTTAGTTTTTAAGTTGCCGTGAGAGTTTTTGAGCTTGAATCTCTCCTTAACATGTGTTTGAGTAAAATCTGTATGAGTCTCAGCTTATCTTTTCTCGTTTGGAATTATTATAATTAAGGATTTTTAGAATAATAGAATTCTTTTGCTTAGCTGAATTAATTGTGTTTAAGCGATGAAAAAAAGTTAAGGGGGTGCCATTTAAATGAAAATCCATTGTTAAAAGGTTTTTATGTTAATTAGGGATTGCAATATCGGACTAAAAGTTCAATACCGGTATTCGGTATTTCTTAGAACTTTTTCCGGGATACCGATTTTAATACCGGTATTATAAATTTTAGAAAAAGAAAGAAAACACATGTATGTTCCTTTGTTTTGCTTGCCAGCTTTATTAGAGAGCGTAAATATCACAATAAATAATTTGTAACTTATAAATTATAACAGTAAATAAAGAGTCACAAAAAATAAATAAAGGAACATCCTATTTATTCAAATCACAAAAATTACAAATATCACTATTCAGTCTGTGGTATTTTTACAAATTTTTGAAATTTTCTTAATGTTTGAAAAGTGTTTTTAAAAAAAAACATAATGCATCATTTGTACTGTCATTAAGCTAAAACACAATTTTTTGCAAAAATTACAGCTGTCAGAAAACGCTTTTTCGGCATCTACGCTAGTTTGTCGTACTGTTAGCAACGCGCGATTTACTTTTTTCCAAGAATTTACCTCTAAATCCCTCATCTTCAAATAAATCGATTTCTCGTCGGATGATTTTGGATATAGCTGATTTCTGTACTGTATTTTGGTTTGTTGAAATTTTTTTAGTTATCGCTAATTCTAATTTTTGTTCAACAGACAGATCCTTTTCACTAATGACATTAGTGTCATCATCATCTTCGAGTAGTGTATTTAGTTCTTTTTGTCAGAGAAATAATTTATTTCTATATTTTGAAGTTTAGATTAACAGTCTCTTATCCCGATTGTATCTGGCAATGAAAAAATCAGAGGATGGATTTAATGAGTTGCCTTAGAACTGTAGAGAACCCACTAGGAAAAATAAAAATAAGAACAATGGAATGAGCGGACTAAATACGTTTAATATCTTCACCTTCTAAAATAGACGTAAAATTATTTCTTTTATAATATATTTTAATCACGGTGCAATAATTAACACTCTAAAATAAACACTAAGACGTATAACATTTTGCTATGTTGGCGATCCCTGAACATATAAGGAACAATTTTAAAAATTTCTAATAAATACCGAAAAACCGGTATTTAAACTTGTGAATACCGGTATTTCGAAACTGTACAAATGGCTCCAAATACCGGTATTCGGTATCCCGGTATTGCAATCCCTAATGTTAATCTATGATTTAATGGATTTTGGCATTACATTCAGAAATTTTTCACTTGCAACTTTTATATATATAATATGTAAAACAGGATTTGTACTCAAAATACCGCTTAAAAAACACTTAATTTTTTTAAGAAAATCAAGTTTTTTTAAAATGCTACTTCTGCAATAATTGAGGTATACAAATAAAATTTAATTTACACATATGTGTCGAACATTGTACAACCAAATTTGGTATGATTGAAACTCGTTACATAATTTTTTAGGGATGCTTATTAAAAATTTCTTTACAATGTTTAAATTTAAAAAATACGCTTTTATAAAAAACAAATTAGCGTTGCTTTGATTCAAAAATGTGGGTATCAATTTTCATTATATACAGTTATTGTGATAAATAGAAAAAGCATCAAAACATAACGATAAGAAAAAAAACCCTTAATATTTAAAATATGATAAAGCCGGTGATTTTTTGTTGTTTTGTTAGGCCAATTAACGCTTTGGCTGAGTGAGACGTATATATACGCCGGTGACACTTAAGAGGTTAAAGTCGTATTGTAGCTTTTGTTTCAAAGTATAGTATCATTGAATTCAATACATTGTTATTGTATGGTGGGGGACGAGATGAAAACTATGATTGAATATGGGTTCACGAATATTGAAAGTGAGAAGCACTGCCTTAACCCATTAAGTGAACTTGAAATTATATTTAAATTTTACTTGTAGAACACAAGTCTAAGTCATGTGACCGTCATTAATTTAACCCATTGGCTTGAACTACATAATGCAAATTATTTATAACCCTAAAATGTATCGTATAAAAATTCATTACATTTTGTACCGTCCTTGTTATTTTACTCCAAACAAATCACTCAAAGAAGGATTCCTTTGCCTCCTTTTGAACTTGCATTAACGCCTCGATTCTTATCGTAAAATTAATTTTAAATATTCCCCACTGGCTTTTAGATTCAAATGATGGAACACACACAGCACTCTTCTCTCGGAACTTTCGAAATCAAAATTATTCATTTTCCAGGGCAAAGAGTTTAAATTCGATTCTCGCATTAGGTCGAGGCACCAATGCCGTTTTCTCTGGGGATTACCTACATTTTCAGGTAAGCTTATCGTCTTGACGTGGAACAAGTAACATCTGGCATGTAGAAGGGGTTTGCAGAATTTGCCAAACTCTGGAAATATAATCAAGATGAGAGATTGATTCTTCCAGAAGTTTTAATGGGGAGTGGAGGGGGTTGATTTTCGTGTCTGGAATATTTGTTGCAAGGGAGTGCAATTCTTTGGAGATTGCTTATTGTAGAGATTTCATAGGCACTACGTTTGTGAATAATTAAATCTCTTTTCATGAAGAATTCCTTTTAGAGAACGATTGATATGTATGGAATCAGGATTAGTTTGGGCAGTAGAAAAGGGAGAATTCATTCTTCATTTGTGGTAAAATATATATGTAATTCGCATGAAATTTATCTTCATCAGAATATTAGAATTTAGAATTTGAAATTCGATATGCTTTCGATTATTTATTCCCAGTTTTAAATTCCTTGGGATATTTTAATATATATGCATTGCACTATCCATGCTCTATTTGCATGCAAAACTTTCCAGAACTAATCTTCAACTAAATGTTGATGTGGTTGAGATTTTTCGTTATATTGGTTTTGAATTACACATCTCTAGAGTTGTGTTAGATTAGGTTTAAATAAAAGTTTTCCGTAATTTAATTTAAATTAGGTGTGGTTGGAATTTATTTGGGAAGCTAGGCATAAAAATTCAATACATGAATGAAAATTTATGCATTTCCTAAAAATTTATAAGGTTACTGGAAATTTATATAAGTATACCCCCTTTCGTCCCAGTTGTCTAAAACGTATAAAAAAAGGTCTCAGACCCAAAGGTGGACAGTTCAAATCACTCTACTCTCTGACACAGTCATCACCTCTCTCATCAACACAGTTTGTAGTTGAAGTGATGACCTAGGAATTAAGCACTAAATGGCGGCACAGCCTACCGCTGCTAATTGATAATACATTCTCATTCCATGCAGAGTCTGATTAAGAAATGTCCAATAAATCACGACAAATGATTCAAATGGCATCAGCACACGCGTCAATCTAACCAGTCATCTCAACAAGAGACTGGCCACATTGTCAAAAGAAAAATGCTTCATTGTCACTGATACCCGCTGGAAATGTATATAAGTTGCAGTAATGGCTTGAAAAATAACCTTCTCTATTCATCGCTACAGAAGGTCCTTCAACAGTAAAAACAACTTTACTCTCTAGGAAGGGGGTATACAGTGTGTGTGTTGTGATCTCTTCTTTAACAGAAATAAAAATGCTTAACAACTGGCCCGAATAGAGCTTTTTTTTCGTTGCAGTTGTCAAATAAACACTTATACCAAGTATAAAAAAACGCCGAGGGGTTTTGAAATATTGTTGATTATATAGATATGCTATGTTCTAAATTGTTCTATTCAAAGTAAAACAATTGTTTTTAAAATAAGCAAATTTTGCATTCAGAAAAGTAATATAAGTAATGCAAGCAGTGGTGCACACAAGGGGGGTGTCCTGGGGGTCCGGACCCCCCTTCTCGAAAGCCCTTGAGTTTTTTTCGATTGATGATAATCCTATTTTTATAAGGTAACAATTAAAAGTACTTGAAATTAACAATTTATTGAATAATTAATGCTAATTATTAATTCAATAATTTATTTTTTACTGTATTTTGTTAACAAAATCGACAAAATTCGAAAAATCAATTGGTGTTGTCTTGAAGTATGATACGAGTTGGGGAACTTTCGACCATGGACTCCCACCACCCTTGAAAAAATTTTGTGTGCTCTACTGATTGCAAGTATATATTTTTTAAGGATCAATGTAAAGTACTTTTAAAAACATACATTACTTAATTTACACTTGATATTATTCTTAGCTCATATTTTGAAAACTTACTCTCAAAATATCTATCAAGTTACAGCAATTTTGAAATATTTTAATAATATAATTTGAATGTAGTTATGTGTATTGTGTATATAATGTTTTTATCGGGAAATTATTATTTTTTTATGTAGAATACTACATATGGCAGTATATTTACTTTATTTAATGTTTAAATAATTTTGTATCACTCTTGTGATTGCATCTAACGGATTGAAAGATTTATTCGTGATTCCTAGAAAAAGAATACCTTAGTAGTTTACACGTGCCTTTTGGGCAATTGAAATCTTTCTATATAAAACCACTTTCGTAACTTCTAAATATAACTACTACTTCCTTTTCACTTGAACACGTGATTACATTTTTTCATTACATTTTCCCCCCTGTTCAAATGTAGAATAGGGATTCCCTTGGCTCTTTATTGCTTGACACTTGAGCGGAGAGGACGTTCAATTTTATATATAACTCCGCTGTTGTTAAAATTTCTTAAATATAAATGGCACTTGTTAACTACTTTGATTTGTGTCTTACCACGACTACAACATCTGTATTAACAAAATGAATGCTTCACATCATTAGTGTGTGTGTATTTTTATGAAAAATTAGTTTACGAGTTTGTAAAGGTAGATTTTAAGGTATCCGACTACTTGCAACAACTTTTTTTTAAAAAAATGGAAGTATGGGATTTTTTTCTGGTTTTTAGATTTGTTTAGTGCATTTTAAGAAAAAATATGATAAAATTAAGAAGAGAAAAATAATTTATTATGACTAAAATGGGTAAAAATTTACAAAAAATAACATAATCCCGGCCCATTCTGTACCAAAAGTTTATGAACAAATTTTCAATTTTTCAATTCTGATGTGTTGCTATGTGATTCCTTTTCGAAATGACCTTCAGGATAAGAGATATTTTAATTTTTACAAAAACTAGAGCACTTTATCTTAGTTATTATATGAAATTGCTTAAAATAACAGTGATTATATTAACATAAGGGACTGTAAATTTTGTAATGCAACAGTGATTGATAAATCTGATGGTTAAAACACTTCTACCATTATGCAGAAGATTCACAAAAAATTTCAGTTAATTATTTTCAAAACCTTTTGAGCAATCGCTGGCCTTGTTTGAACGTTTTAAAAAAAAACGCATTTCGAGTAAAACATGTTTTAAAGTGTGACATCTTGCTTAAAATAATAGCGTTTGTTTTTACTAAAACACTTGTTGTGTTTGTTCTAGTGAACAGAAAATAATAAACTTGGTATTTTTATAAAGCCAATAAGATGGCTTATAAAATAAAATCTTAAAAAATTGTCGATTTTTGGAAAAATGTAACCGGATCCCGTAATGGGGATTTTTATGTTCTCTCAAATTTATAAGGTATGATCATAAACAATTCCTTGGGCAAGGCACATATTTTTTACAAGAGGTAACAATTAGAAAACCGAAGTCCGATAGTATTTTCTTGACATTCAACTAACATTCAAATCCTGCAATACACCCATCTTGTTAACATTCTTTCGAATCGAAATGTATTTATTAGAAACTACATATGAGTCTCGTCCCCATTTCTTGTGAGGAACAGAGGTATCGAAAATATTAATACCTCTCTTCCCCCTGTTCAATAAAGATGACAAGACTTTGTGTCAACAAACTGTGCAGCCGATATTAGAACATGGTTCCGGATAAATTTTGCTTAACTATTGATCCTTCTTCTCTTTCGCTAACGTCATGTTGTTAGCTGCAATTTTTCCTGGGATTAGTGTTAGGAGTTTACTTGTTAAAGTAAGAAATTATCTGGGAAGATGCTGGTTATAGCAATCGCCAGCTGGTCGTGTTTGGAGCGATCTAATTGAGTAAGGTATATCTGATATTTATTTTCCAAAAACTTTCAGGTGACATGGATGTAAATGTTTCTTGGAAATCGGTTGCTTGATATATTCGAATATGTGAAACGTATTCAATAGAAGTGAGATTAGTAACAGCTTTGTATGTCCTTTTGGATGTCCAAGTTTTCTTTTAGGGTTGTTCTCACTAATCTTGAGAAGTGTGCTTATATTTTAAAGACAAATAAATTAAAGTAGATGGTAACTCTGTGAAGTATGATCCGAATACATGTTGCAGCCATGATAGTAGATGAGTCATAGTAGCGACCACGTGACTGGTATTAATTACAGTAAATTATAGGTTTTTACAGCCATGATGCCACTTACTGTCATGTAAAGTGGTAGATGAACGTGCGTGTAAAATCGGTCGATGTTCAGATTGACGTGGTGTGGAAGTTCCGGAAGTGAGGTGCCAGCTTCGTTGTCTTTTTTATCAATTGATCTTCATTGAAAATTACGAGGTCTGTTACCAATACGGCCTCGTGTTGTTTCAAAATGCGCTGTTGATGAACATAAATTGATAGAATACAACTTCTACGCCTTACGGATCAAAATGTGAAAAAGAAGATGAGTCAAAGAGGATAAGGATCCTCGTTTAAGGATTTTCTAAGGCGTGTCATTCAATATAAGAGCAAAAAGTTATTCATTAATACTGATTGACATTACCAAACTTAATAATATTGAAAGTTAACAAAAAAATATTCCTCGATTAATTATTTATCTTATGTTGTCATGATCTCAAAATTAAATATCGAGGTTCAAAAATCTCTTTCTACGAATGATGATCTTAATTCAGTGTAACTGCTGTAGTTTTAAGAGTTATAACGTGGGTAAACACTAGATGAAATAAAAAATCAAATTCGTTTAAGTTCCCAATGGGGCTGCGGATTCCTAATTACCATTGCAGACTTAATACATTTCCCGGGATCTGGCATTACTTTTTACTGTGGCACCATATGGGTGGAATACCAATTACCACAATTTAATTTTGACGCCCATTTCCCCCCCTACAGGAATTATCAAACATTTTGGGGGGAAGACCGAATATTTGGTATGTAATAAAAGAGAAACGAATAACTTTTCCATGTCATTGATGTATATTTCTGAATCAATCATTGTGTAAGAGTTATTATACTATATTCTTACAATTATATTCTCTTCTCCTGATATATTCTATCTTCACAAAACTAGGGCGTTAAAACATGGTTAGTCATATTTTTTTAAGTTTTTACCTTGGGAAAAAATTTAAATGCTAATAAACCCAACCATCACATTAATATCTATCTCTTCTTCTTACGTAATATATTCCTTTATTCAACTTTAAGAAACTGCAAAGTCCAAAGTAATCTTTGTCTTGTTCAAAAAAAAAAAAGAACATGATACCCATTCTGTACTGTAAAACTACCTTGTTTGCCTTAAAAAGTTAAACATAATACAACCTACTCGGAAATTTGCCTAAAGCTATTATGAGTCCCGTATTGGATGTACTCTCTCGCCTTAACTAAGTTTAAAATGCAACGAAACACTCTTTCATAGCCGGCTGAAAGGATTATCCGTCATATTCATGATTTTGAAGACATCTTTCCCTCCTCACTAATAAGGGATGGCGCCTCAAGTTTGAGGCTTTTCTTTTTACTGGGTGAAAGATAAATATTGTGTTTACCTGTGGAAAGGCTTTATTGTCTAACCAAATTAACGCTGAGGCCACGTTATGAGTTTAAGTATATTATTTCGCGGGCAAAACATAATTTTCCTGGAAAACAATGGATAAATTTGTTAAGGTACTAAATCAATCTTCGTGAGCGATTTATAAGTGATTACTTCCCATTTTTGACTAATTGTTGTGAGAAAATTGAAACGTGTTGATAAATTGATCTTCAGACACTGAACATGAAGCTGTAGCTTTCTTGGAATACTCGTATTAAATGTTTGAAAACTTAGGTTGTGATAAGTGGTTTAAAGAAGTTTTATGTGTTCTTAAATTACAATAGACTCGATTCATGTGATGTCATAATTAATACAATTACGTGTTTTTAACCATTAAAGCCTTGCGTCTCATTGTTACTAACCTCAGCTTTTTGTAGAATTTCAAATGCACATGCAGCTGTTTATATGCTATGCATACAGTCGAACCCCGATTTAACGAGCCCAGGTTTAACGAATTTTTTCTTTTCGCCGGTTAAAATGGAGGCAAAACCCCTCTATTTAACGAATAATAAACCCGAATTAACGAATTATTTCAACGATCGGAAAACATTTTTTATTAGTTTTGATTAGAAATAAATTTAATTCACTTTCTATTGTTCTTAGATATTTCACGATTAACTTCACACACACAAACGTCAGAGTTTAAATAGTATTTACATTTGCATTAAATCAAGCCATCTCGACAGAAAACGGTTTTTAAGGTATCCGAACACGTTGAAAATGACCAAATTCAGTCAAGACAGATATATTTGTTTTTTATTTTATTGAATAGAGCTATCTTTTTTGACTTTACGAAACACACTTTATTTTGTTCTACACTACCTAGAGGCCAAGTTACAATCAATTTTATAAAGTTAGAAAAACCGGAAGTGGGTTTTGAAAAAGAAGTGGGCATTTAAATGGCTCAAAATCTATCATGGCGCGTCTGATAACTCAAAATATTACGAATGTATTTCTATAAAACTTTTTAAACCTGATATTTACGTTATTTTCCAGAGAATCTTCTAAAATATTTCTTATTGTATGAATACTTTTTGAGTTATGGCTTGTTATTTAAATAATGGTCCCATAAAAAAATGTAACATTTCTTATAATGTTTACTCAATCAGCTCTAAAATTTTCAAATTTTAATAAAAAATTAAAATTTTAGTACATTTTCTAGATAAATGCATCTAATTTGTTTTCGTAATACTTTTATTAATATATGTTTATTACTTTTTTCTCTAACTGCTTTGAAGTTTTTCAAAAATATTGCTGAAATTTCACTTATAATTGTGATTTTTGTAAAATTCAGATGATTTATTTTAAATTTTGATAGTTAAATAGTAATATTTATTTGTATTGAGTCCTAAAAGAGCATTTATAATGTTTTAGTTTACTATTTTGTTAAAAAGTACTCCGAACGTGTTCGGATACCTTAAACTGAAAAATAGCAGTTAAAAGAACAGTTTCCTCAAGAGGATCACTAGGACAACCACGAATAGAACCCATTACAGAGTATTATGATTAAAACCTATATTCTGACAGGTTTGTTCGAGATTCCTTGTTAAAAGGATTAGGTCATGATTTTTTTACAGGTTTATTTGCAATTTCTAGAACAAGATTATCTTAATAGCTTACTACCTTCACTGAGCGGTTGAAACTTTTCCCAAAAAACACTTAGGTAATTTCTAAAAATTATTAATATTTCTCTTCATTTGAGCTCGTGGCTTTAACATTCCTATTATAATTTCTCTGTTGTATCTTATATTGAACGCAGAAAAAAAATAATTCTGCTTCTTTACTGCTTGGCGCTTGAGCAAAGAGGATGCTCAAGTCTCAAATTGTGTTTCATATATATATTTCATTTCTGAAAGCCAATGTGTCCTGCAATAGTTTTAACCTACCATGCGTACTTTTTTTGTTATCTTATCAATGATCTGATATTCCTCGTTAAAAAGCCTAATAAATTATGTATATAAAATAATGTTTGAGTTTAATAAAGTTGATTTATTGAAAGTAAATTCTTTTTGACCAGATTGGTGATTTTTCAAACCATCTGTCCTGGTTTGGGATTTTACTCTTAATGGCGTACTCTTCTACAAACCATTTTGAATTCGTGATTGGATGAGATTTGTGATTCTTTTGGAGGGAGAATAAATTGCCTTCTCAATTCATAAAATTCATCCTAAAAAATAAGAAAGTTTTTTCAGCCTGTTTGCTCTTTAATTTCTTCCATTCTCCATAACACTACATTTTCTTCTAGTGATTCATCTGTAGGATTTTATATCTTTAATAAAATATTTAAGGCATCCGACTACCCTAAAATTGCGAATTTTGCCAAAAATTGACAAATTTTTTTATGGTTTTATTTTATAAACTATCTTATAAACTTTATAAAAATACCAAGTTACTTAATTTCCGTTCACTAGAACAAACACTACAAGTGTTGTAGTAAAAGCAGATGCCATTATTTTAAGCAAGATGTCATACTTTAAATCACGTTTTACTCGAAATTTGTTTTTTTGAAAATGTTCAAACCGCGGGCCAGCGATTGCTCAAAGTTTTGAAAATAATTAACTGAAATTTTGTGTGTATGCTCTGTATAATAGTAGAAGTGTTTTAACTTTCAGATTTATCAATCATGACAAAATTTACAGTCCCTTATGTGAACATTATCACTGTTTTTAAGAAATTTCATATAGTAATTGAGATAAAGTGCTCAATTTTTTGTAAAAATTAAAATATCTCTTATCCTGATGGTCATTTCGACAATGAATAACATAGCAACACCTCAGAATTGAAAAATTGAAAATTTGTTTATAAACCTTTGGTACAGAATGGGCTCCGTTTATGTTATTTTTTTGTAAATTTTTTTTACACATTTTTTCCCATTTTAATAATAATTTCTTTTTATCTTCATAATTTTAGCATATTTTTCTTTAAATGTACTAAAAATATCTAAAAACAACAACAACAAAAAATCCACATATCTTCATTTTAAAAAAAAAAGTTGTCGCAACCAACAGTCGGATACCTTAAGAATATTTTTCTAAATTGTTTTAACAAATATCCATTGCTTCTTTTGTTCAATTCTTTATGGCGTTCAGAAATAATAAAACGATGACTAAAAACTCCTTTAGATTAACATTATACTTTCCCCAATTTCAACACTATTGAATTAGCTCTACACTAGTTTTAAAAGGCTGGAAGATGGAAGTTTTCTGTATGCATTGACCGTAGTTACATGAAAAAAAGAATTATATTTTTCTAAATGTGATGAATATTTTATTATACACCTACTCATGAGACATGACGTCTGTTGTCATATAAAACCTTAAAAAAGCGATGGCGTGGAAAATCATAAGAATCAACGTCCTTAAGGAAGGTATTGAGAAAACTGTCCCTCTTAAATTTTTTTTATTACATTCATAAAAAAGGTAGGCCATACAGGTGTTACTTTATTTTATTCAGATGATAATCAGGACTTGTTGAAATTCTAGATCACATACAGCTCATATGATAGGCGTAAAAATAATCTGCTTTTAATCGTTCATTCGCTGATTTGGTCTTTTTTAATGATGTCAGCCTATGATTCAAAGTCAGACTTACTGGCAATCTGTTTTCTGAGACAAGGAAACGAACTGCATGTTCTGCATAACAAAACGCATTTTGCTTTTTCAAATCAACAAATGCATTTAGCGCTTTCGTATTAGTGAACTATATGCATAATTATTAATTTTTCCAATGGAGACTTCGTATTGTCAATTGCTGTTATTTAAAAATTTACCTGTATTTTAGTGGCATTAATTACATTATCGAATACTACTATAAAATTTGACGTTTTTGTGAAAGATTCAGTGATGCACACAGGAGGGTTCGGAGGTTCAAACCTCCATAGACAAAAGATTTTTAACTCGCTTTTATTAGCTTCACCTAAATGTAACGGAATCTTTGAACTCGATTTTTACCCACTTTATAAGGTCTGATGAATTCGAAATTTTACAATACAATAATTTAATAATTTTGTTCAATTGTCCTGATCAGGATTAACGATTTCCCATTTCCATACTTGGTGACTAATTCCAGATTTCGCAACTAAAAGATTAAGTTACAACCCTAAAGGGAAAACGCACTCGTGGTTAATTTCAAATATAACAAGCAAACAAAAAGTGTTCTTTATGTGAAAATCAGGAGGACGCATCAGTAATTTCTTAGTTCGATTAACTCTAAAAGCGTGCTTTTTTTAGTTTTGTAAACTATCATTTATTATTTTTTAGTCTAGAGATTACCCCCTCGGCGTTTTTATATGCGTGTTTTTTAGAATATAACCCCCACCTATAAGAAAGATCTGTGTACACTATTCTTTGATAATATTATACGTTTCAATCATTCATTTTTTTTTTTTTGGATTGTGAACAGCATTGGAAATTAACGGGTATTCTAATCATATTACTAAGTAGGTTGACTTCCCATTTTTGATTTTTTTTATTCTAAAAGAAACAGAATATAAATACGTGCAATAGATATCAAACCAAGGTCTGGAAATCCTTTAAACTTGAGGTGTTAAGATGCACTCTTTGCGTGCTTAAGAACTAGATCAGTATGCAAATTATAAAAAAAGAATATATTTATAGATTTTAAATATAGGTCCCATATACCCAAAAAGATGTATAGTAATAGTATATAACAATTGGGTATCTTATCTTCGTATCGAACAAAAGTAAAGAAATGTATACTTCAAAAATCGCTTGAGGATTTTCTGGCTGAGTCAGAAATTGTTCAATAGGCCTTTTTTGATGGAATTTATGAATTCCTCTTTTCTCGGATAAACTTTATATCCAGAAAATATTTTTTTAAAAAATAATTTTGACTTTCTAAAGTTTGACTTTTGTAACTTTCATCAAGCATTAATACTAGCTGAAGAAATCAGTACACTAGTGGGGAACTGTGGACTTCTAGTATTGGGATGAAGGAGTGAGAATATGAGTTCATTAAAGTCGCTCGATAAAGCGCTATTGGCTACAGACCTCGTAATTTTTAAGGCGTAATGACACCTAAGGCGGTATCACCCTCTCCAAGCCACCACACCACTCCAACCGGAGGATTTTGAGCCTTGACAGATTCAACATCCATCAGACCCCCTACACGGCGCGTACGTTCAATATTCTTCCAGAAGACTGCAGATCTTTCGTTCTTTAGGGGTATCCTACAAGAACGGCTTAGCATTCCCTATCGGTTCATTTTTAGACATTTAAATATTTCATGAACAAATATCAATAGAATTGTAAAAACATGCATTAAAATTACCATCTTGATCCACGACTACCACCCCTCTCAGAGTGCATATGATTCCGAAAATGTGTACACGAATCGCCTTGTAGCTTCTCCCGTATCTCCTTGCACCTCGATTCTAAAAATGTCATTCAGCAAGTTACCAGTCCCATTCGAACCACCACTCAACCCCCCTAAAAATAGCAACAATCGCTATCGGTGATTTAATAAAGTATCAAGGGAAAACGCAAGCCCCCTTTCCTTCAAATATACATGCATGAAAAAGAAAATCACACTTGCTGTCTTACATGATACGAAGTACTCTTCCCCCATCAATTTAAACGCACGCCTCGTCTTTTCCGAATCGTTTGAATTATTGATCAAACTGTGGCATTTGGTGAATCGCCTGCTGGTGATGTGACTGCGAACGATTTTTTCCCCCTCACTTTATTTTACACTGTTTTCAGGAGGTGTATTTTCATTACAGCTTGTGAAAGTGCGTCGATAAAAAATGCATGTTCTTTTATAGATGGCTGGTTGGCATGTAGGGTAAAGAAAGAGAACTGGCTTGGTACGAGTTTCTGTGTTTGGAGTGTTTCCTTACTGAGATCATATACCGATGCCGATTTTAAATTGGTACATGTGCTGATGTTGGATATGTGTTTGCTAATTTCCATAATCATATATTAGGCACCTGTGTTCGAGGGGGAAGACCAATCGATGATGTTTGGTTTTAATTGGTAATATCTGTGGATCATTCTAGTTGTCCTGGTATTAAAATAAAATCAATATATAGTTTTCATTGAAAACTGGAAAGTGTCGAGGATATTTGGACTTGTTATTATTTCTTAGTTAAGTAATTGAAAATACTTAGAGGAGATTATGTAAATGTTATACCTTGAAACTTTTGACGATTATTATGAAGAAATCTTACGAGATTTTGAATGCTAGATAAGTATTGGTATTTATCGATTATAAGGACCATGAAGCCAAATCAGGCAACAAGTAAAAAACACGCCAAATTCTGCCTTATACCTTATATGCTAATATAAATAGGGCAGTGCTTCTCAATCTTTCAATATTTGCGACCAATATTCAATCATAATTTTCATCACCCCCCTCCCTCCTCCCTCCATACAATAACAATGTATTGAATTCATTATTTCTATACTTTTACGCTAAGGCTACAATACTACTTTAACCTCTTAAATGCCCCGGGCGTATATATACGTCTTTCCGAAGTATCATCTTTTCTGTACACTGCTATCCATAAAATTATTCCGAAGGCTTGGATTACAATAAAAGGACGTTGACAGTGTTTGCGAAGGATTTACTTATATCAGAGGATTTCCTTATTTATTCATTTTCTCCCCCCCCCCCAATACATCACATACGCGGGCATGCGTGGAAAACGGAGGCATTGGGAGCGAATCGCGTAACTTTAAGTAGGCAATTAAGGGATTAATTATAAACCGTGTAAGTTACCAAGATAAGTTAATTTTTGGATATAATTTTATACATGAGAAGCTCGGGTGGTCACTGGCTATTATTAAACTTGTCCTTAATTTAGTATTGTTAAATTAATTATAAAATACATTGTGCAGTACTGATACATTTATAAGTGTATTACATCAGTGTAAATGATTCTTTTTAAAAAAATTTTACTATGTCAGAATATATTTTGTTTGTTTACTTTTAGTAAATTGATAATTTTTTCTAAATAACTTCTGTTTTCGACTTTTCAATGTGCTTGCACTTTCCTCGTAGATTTATCACACCCCCTAGGGGGGCGCGCCCCACAGTTAGAGAAACCCTCAAATAGGGAATACTTTTTGAAATATCGTCAATCTGTTGATAGTAGTTAGTTTAAATTTAATGGGGGCCACTTTCTTTCTGTTATTCTGTTTTGGCTAGATTTTTCAATTATTTTTCTACAATGGTAAAAATTTAGGTACTTACGAATTATACCGTCGACCCATTTCGTCAAATCAAAAAGAGCGTCGTCAAATGCTGCGATATGCAGCCAATAGTGAAAACCGTTTCCGGTCGTATTTGAGCACAATAATAATAATGACGACAGAATTTGGCGACGTCTTTCGCTTCGGAGAAATTGGTCGACGGTATAATACGTAAGCATCAAAGTTTGGAATTTGCTGGTTCACGAAAAAGATGCAATTAGCTTGCATAGCAGAAGATTATTTAACCAAACAGTTTTTTTTTTCCCCCTCCAAACAGTCTATTATCAGATGGAAGAAGGCAAAAAATGCCACTAGAGATGTAACGTTGTTAGCAGTTAGAGTATGTTTGCTCTTTGTATGATGAATCAGTTCTCGAGATCTAAAATTCCGTTAACAGAAACCTTCCATTTTATTTACTGTTGCGTCGAAATTTACTTCTGTGTCGTAGTTTCAATGATGAGTGTGTAGATTTTAGCCTAGAAATAAACGTAGACTGATAATATCGCCAATGCTCGTGTTGGCGACAACACGAAAAAGCAGTCTCCAATTCACGGCCCGTAAAACCGATACGTACCGAATAATTTTCTATGCTTGTATTTTCACTAAACTTTAACCTCAAAAAACGAAAATAAAAGCATGCTTTCGAAGAAATTTATTTAAAAAGCTTCAAGTCTGGGATAAATTTAAAATAAAAAAAAGAAAACAGAGACTGGGTCAAGAAAATTACTTTTTGTTGTGTAATTAGTCCTTTTGGAAGTTACATTGTAGACTCACACCGACAGCTTTTGTGATTTATTTTGAAATATTAATAAACGGAATCATATTATATCAGAAAAATGATGAAGTTAACGTACGTTTAGACAATATTTCTTAAAAATACATGGATTCGGAATATTCATTTTTAATTCAATACTCTCTTTTCATTTCCAAACCTACATTACAAAGGTTGTATACAATCCTGTTTTAATAACCTTACGTGTCAGCAAGCATGCAACAAACTTTCACTTCAAATTCTTTTGGCATTTTCAAGCAAAAAGAATTCTTTGTTGCAAATCTTATCCAAGAAGAATAGCTCATTTTCAGACTTTGTTTCAAACATAGGATACATTTCGTTATACGATCGCGTATGTCCATCAGCAAAAAACCCATAAAAAATCCATATTCGAGTTCTCATATTGTCACAACATATCATATGGATACATGAAGTGTATCAGATAGCTCATGGACGTTTCTCACATACTATAAACGTCCATCAAGTTGATGTGAGGTCCGTCGTTGACGGGAAAGTTTGTTCACATGGGGTATCGCATATTCAAAGCTTTTTTTTTTCGCTGGCCTTTCTTTTTCAAGGCGTTCACACACTTCCGTGTTTGCAATGCATCTTAAGCAGAATATAGTATTCTTATTAGTGCGTAAATTTCTTTTCTTGTTTTTGCCAGATAAAGTAAATTTTAATAAATCACCATGTGTTATTTTTATTGTAATTTAAGTATCACGTGTACTCTTAATTGAGTTATGCTCGGAAGGAGTCGGGAGAGAATTTACATCGCGATTTTAAAGGACACAGTACGATTCAATTGACAAAAATCGGTCAAAAAATCAAATCTAAATTTTTTACCCTAAACTGTTCTTTACATACTTTTCTATAACATCACAAAATTTGAAAGCTCTAACCTGAAAAAACACAAAATTATATATCATGGCTTTTACGTTCATTTTTATTTCACATCCCTATGACAAATCAAAGCTTTAAGCTAACGAATCTCGGAAAGATAAAAAAATAACTAGTTTGTCTTCATTTAAAATGCTAAGGCTTTTTTTTCTATTGTGCCTAATGCTTTGATTTTTTTTACCTATTGCTAATAGTACATGTAACAAAAGCTGGTATGCATTTTTGAATCAGAGCAATACTTATTTTTTTCAAAAAATTGAACTCACAAGAGTTATACATTTTTGAAGTAATTTTCAATAAACATTCATAAAAAGAAGTATTGTACATATACCAATCATGTTATCGCAAAACCCATACCAACTTTTGTTAACCATAGCTTGACGTACTTGTAAAACAAATTTCATACGTGTACGTAAATTTTTGTAAGAGGAATAGCGTTTTAAAATCACTTCACAAATTATAAGTTTTTTCCTTAAAAAATTAAATGGCTTGCTTTTAATGAAACTTTTAGCCCTAAATCTGTTTTACATAATACACACACATAGGTGGAAACCAAAAAAATTTTGAAAATCCTTAAATTAAAATTATTTTTATAAATCGTCCCCTTAAAAGCTTAAGGAATAAAATTACAATCTCCTCAAAACAAAATATGTAATTTACAATAACATATATGTGCTACTTCAAAAAGGGTTTCCTAGTTCTTCTATATCAGTAAACACCATCAGTTGATCAGTGAAAAATGTGTGATGATCCTCAGAAAAATTGGAACTTTATTTATATTCTATGAAAATTCAGTTTCAAAAGTGACGAGTACTATAACTTCTTCTTTAATGGGACTATACATTATAGAATGTAGAGATTAAACTTTTTTTAAGAAAAAAATTTGCAACTACTTTCAGCGAAATTTCTTTCGAGTTTAGCATATTTTGCCAGTGTATCTAAAGGCATTTGAGTGGGAGAATTGATGAGTAGACACAATTACAGTAAAACTCTACAAGATCAAAGCAACATTGTGGACGAAGCAAAATTAATCAGAATAATAAAACTAAATTTTTATCTTTTATTTTAATACCATATTAACCTCTCTATCAAGCACACATAAAAAATATTTAATTTTTTGCATTTTTTGCTGAGTTGCGGGGTAAAATCGATTTTCTTTCATGCATAACGAAGTCCCTTGTTTACATTTTACAATAAAAAAAAGGAAATTGATAGCATAATTGATAGATTTGATTACTTGATTGGTAGAATTTAGCATTGAATTTTTAGTACATTGCTCTTAAATAACTGAATTTCTTAATGCAATAGGCCATGATCGGGCCACTCAGAAAAGGCTGGTGGGCCACATGAGCCCCGCGGGCAGCAGGTTGAATATCACTGCTCTAGTTAGATATTACTTTTCGTTGATAGTTTATTCTTGCTTTTCATGAAGTTCCTTTTCAATGATACGAAAATGTAGAGATGCAAATAAATGATAATATATTTATTTAGTTGGTCGTCATATAATGGTCAATCTTTTATTATTGTTTCTCCAAATATAAAATTATTCATTTAGTGGTCTATGATGTTTCAAAACTTGGCTACCGTTTCTCGATATCACTTGCATACAAATCTATGCATGTTTTTTAAATTCTTCCCACATCCCCTTTCATTTTTTCACACATTTTTTTCCCCTTTTTAAAAATATTTTATTGCTAGAAGGAATCGTATGGCAACAATATCTCATAAACCTTCAAGAAATAATTCAGAAGATGAGGTTAAGGAGGTATATTATCTCTCTCTCTCTCTCTGTTGTGTGTGTGCGCGTGCGTATGTGTGTTGTGTGTGTGCGTGCTTGCGCGCGCGCGTGTGTGAGTGAGTGAGATAGACTTTCCCAATGACAGGACTCAAGGATAGAATGTCTGGTAATAGATTAAAACTTCGGAAATATCATATTGATTATTGTGATTAAAGGAATTTCATTAAATTTAATTTTGTTCAGATCAAATTAACTTTAAACTTCCATTCTATCGAGGCTTGGATGAACCACATAAGATCCAGCGATTGTAATTAGAAAACTTGTTGATCGCTGGTTTGTGGGATATCTTATATTTGTTAAAACCGATAAATGTTTTTAAAAAACCCTGTCCACATTATGTTATTAAAATCATAAATTAAATTAATCCTTTTTATAGATATCTTCTTTGATTATAAAATCACTTCAACAAGTAAAACAACACAATTCCTTTTCGAAATTTTTTGCATTCGTGGATCTAGTTATGAATTTCTAGCTGAACCATATGTACTCTGCGATGTGTTATTATTAGAATTATAATCACAAAAAGAAAATCGTATATATAATTATTTGGAAAAGGTGGATAAGTGCCTGTCCATCAACTTGCTGCGAAACGGAAGCACTCATATAGTCATTTAAGAAATGCATTCTTAAATGCTACCACCATCTGCAGTGATAAGGACTAGGCAAGTAATTTCCTGCATCTATTTCTCAGAGTCTCTTGAAAGCAAACGAAAATAACCAGAACAAAAAAAAGAAGGCATGTTTAAAGAGTCTTTATCATCAGTACCATTACTTTAAAAAGAAAAGGGGGAAGACAGTCCATATCAGGGGGGTGTAGAGAACTTGAAATAAATTGGGTGAGGAAAGACTGAACATCAGCAATTTAACAGAATATCAGAGCTGGTGGTTCTTTTGATCTAGATGAATGATAGGGCGCTATGTATATCTTAACGTGCATTAGGGGTAACAGCATTAATGTTCCTTTTTTATTTTTCCATTCATTGCTCAAATCGCTCCGAATAAAATAACTTCTTTCTGTTCGTTTAGTTCCTTGTGTGTGTCTAATATAATAAATTATTCTTGCAGCCCTTCAAGGAACTTAACAACTTTGAAGTGGTAGATATGATATCAATATTTCTGAAGTTTTCAAACAAAAGGGTGATGAATTGTTGCTAAATTTTCTTCAGGGTAGATTTTTTTTATTTTAGAATTTTTAAAACAAATATATTTGTGTTTCTGTTTCAATACAACTGTTTTGATATCGGTTAATGTCCAGGATAAGGTTTGTAATTTCTTGAAATTGCTGGAAGTATTCTGAGATGAACATGAAAACTTTTTTAAATGATCTGGAAACAATCCGAACAGACCTATAAATAACATATTATATGGTGAAGATTTTTAATAGTCTCATGCTGAATAATCAGTTTTTTGCAGATTTTTGACACATTTGAGTAGTTACTCCAAGATTCTGTAACGCGATCGATTGTCTTGAAATTGAAAAATATTTGACTGTGATATTCATAATTAAAAAATATATATTTGGGAAAAATAGTCTGTGTTTGCAAAAAAATAATTAAATGACATATTTCAAAAAAACTTAAAAGGTTTGTAAAATACCGTTAAAAATTACGTACCATTGCTTATAATATACTGAAGTATTCTGTTGAATAAAATGAATGGAAATATTCCTTGTAATTGTCCCTAGATTAAATAAATATATACCGTGTGAGTCAAAAATTCACATAAAAGGTAGAAATAACGATAAAGAAGTGCTTGTGCAAGAAAGGGATCTCAAGAAAATCGGATTTTTTTAGTGGCAAAACACACACGCGCACACATTTTTAATGAAAAATATCACCAGTAGGGATGCTGAAATTCAAAACACAATGTAAGCTCCATTTATTTATTCTTGCAATAACAGTAGAGTTCAACATACCACCAGAACATTATCCGACATAAATAAGGCGGCCATGCGATCTTACAACGGTGACCAATTATTCGGTCCTCACCAAATTTAGTCAGAAAGAATCGTTTTATTGGATTGGTACAGAATGGAGGTACCCCATTCTGCGTGAAATTTATTACAGATAACACACCTCTTTAATTTAATGAGGGCACGATAAAAAGTATTTTTGCCACTAAAAAAAATCCGACTTTTCTGTGAGCTCTTTCCTATAAACTGCGCTTCCTTATCATCATTTCTTCTTTTTTTTTTTTTATGAATTTTTAAAGTTCAAACGAGTTTTTGGCTCACTCGGTATTTATTTGCTTAAAAAACATACAATGGCTAGATTTGTTTATTTGCTGAACATATCCAGCAGCCTATTAGTTCTCACTTTCAAGGTATGCTTGACACAGTCCATACACCCAGTAATTTTGAATCATAGTCAAAGGACAAGATCCACACCTGAGTAGGAACCCTGCTCTCCACACCAACGTGAAGATATTGAACTAATGTACATTACTGCTATTTCAAAATGGTCTTTGCATATATAAATCCCGAACTTGCTACTACTGTTACAGAGCTTTATTTTGCCAACGACGCTACTGCAACTCTATGTGACTGGAAATTTTACATAAATTATCAATATTTACGAAATTGCTTCTTCAATGTCCGGAACTGGATTATTAAGTAATACAAGTAACGAAGATTAAATTATTTTATTGAAATCGACATATTTTATTATACTAACATATAGATTCTTACGAAGAACTAAATAAACTCTTTGCGACTAGGAATTTTATATAAATTATCAATATTTACGAAATTGCTTCTTCAATGTCCGGAACTGGATTATTAAGTATTACAAGTAATTCAGATTAAAATATTTTATTGAAATAAATATTTTTTTAATTATACTAAATATATCGATTCTTACAAAGAACTGAATAAACTAGACCAAAATTCTTCCGATATACTTACTTGTGCACAAGATAATAAGTGGCGATTTTTAATTTAGCTTTTATTCTTCCTTACTTATCTAAAAACTCTTTTCGTTTTTAACATATCCATTCGTATAACAACGATCTTATTATGTTATAGAACACATTTGATATTCTAAAGAGCCATGTAGCATGAACCGCCAAAAATAATCTTTCATGTCTGCAGAAGTTCCTATCAGACTCAATGAATTCTCCTATATAGTATTTATTCAATACATATCGGATACTACTAGGAATTCATCTTTTAAAAATGTTTTGTAATGTATATATCACCTTTGTAGCGTTTTCAAAAGAATTCCAATGCATTTCCTGGGCTTATTCATTAGTTTTTTGTAAACTTCCACTTGTGTACTTTGTATTCAAATATAGTTTCATAAAATATTAAATGAGTTCACTAAGCAATATGGAAATATTAAACCTTTAAACGATAAATGGACTTCTGGGAACAACGTAACTTTATCTATGTAGTTCTAAGATAAACATATTGTATTGCTACCTTCTATATACATTATACCTTTTATATTTGTTGCTTCCAAAAACGTGACTTCCATTGGAATACAGTATTTTTACCCTCAAAACGATTTCTTTTTCGAGTAAGCCAGTTCGAGAGATGTACGATAGAATTTTTCAGTTTCCTATTATATCGCAGACGGTTTCAATAACAACATTAAAGCTATATGTTCGAATTTCTCAGTCAAAGTAAAAACTAAAATTTGCCAGACGTTCAATTTATTGGAATTTTATTTTTCCATGTGTAAAGTAAACTTCCTCTCAACTTTAAATTATATATTTAAAAATATTATTTAATCAAAGCTATATGTCCTCCAAAATTTATATTCCTTTTGCGTGTATCTATGCAATATTTTTATTCCATTTCAAATTCTTTTGCAGATGAATGTACAGGAGCCTTAGGCATGGAATCCGGTGCTATCAAAAATGAAGATATTAATGCAAGTTCTTCTTACATATTGGCCAGTGTGGGACCGCAGAACGCTAGGTAAGATATTGACATATATTGAGAGATATCGTATCTAGAATTTCTTAGTCTGTTTGATTTAAGCGCTTTTAATTTTTTTTTCAAAAAGCGGGACGTTTATTAAATTTAATAAGATATGTAAAACTCCCGTGAGTTTAATAAATAGCTTGAAATTATTAACAAGATATCAATCATTGGCATGGCCAAGTAATTTTAGCACGTTTTTCACATGTTGTATTTTACAATAATGCAACTAATGAACTTTTTACTAACAGAAAGTAGTACTATACTTAAAAAAAAAAAAAAATTTAAATTAAAATTTTTTTAAACTTAAAATTATTAAATTTAAATATGATTCGGCTCATTTAGGGCACAAATGCGACCAAATGCCAAAAACCCGAGGTCAATCGGTTAATTATTGGCTGAGAAAAAGATACGACAAATTATGGAACGAAAACGAAATTTGCGTCCTAGTGGCGCTTTTTTTACACTACGTGAAAAACGCGCTAAAAATACTTGGTACCCCCAAAATGACCGAATTATCATTTTTAGCGCGTTTTTCACGTAGTGTAAAAAAAGCGCCATTAGGACGCAAATTTCGTCTTCGTCTTCGTTCCATATTTTGTCGTACCTTTTTCTCAGCCAATAAGCAACCAATTGACCTCGGGTTTTCGGCATTGGGTCGCATTTGTGCCCACAAAATGAGCCGAATCATATTTAAATTTAATAATTAAAAAAAAATTTAATTTTTTTTTACATTTTTTTTTAAGTATAGTACTATTTTCTGTTAGTAAAAAGTTCATTAGTTGCATTATTGTAAAATACAACATGTGAAAAAACGCGCTAAAATTACTTGGCCATGCCAATGATTGATATCTTTTTTTAAATTTCATTTATTCTTATTCTTTGCATTATTATCTTTCGATTGATATATCACTTTTGCATGTCGGAAAGTTAGAGGTTAGATAGAACGTTATTTGAAAAATGTAAATTAACAAATTAGGCAATTCGACCACGCTCCTATTTTAGAAAAAAAGCTAAAAAGCGTTTTTATGAAAAAAATCTACTTTAAAAAGAAAAATAATATAAAAGAAGGTGTAATACATAAAGCAGGATATTAACGAAGCATTACAATTATGCAATTTGTTTTCTTTATGAAACATGTTAATGTTAAATTTTTGAATTAAGTTATTTTATATTAATAATTTCATAATTTCAGTTCTTATTCCTCACATGTTTTTCATGCAAATATAATGCTTCATTATTATATAAAGAACATCCTTAAGAATATTACAAAAAAATTTCAGGTCAAAAAATTAATAATTACAAAAGAAGTAGAATTTTAAAATTTTCCAAATCTTCTTAAAAAAATTTAAATTTTTAAAATTGTGTGAGTAATATGTGAAGAATTTTATCTCGTACCATTTTCTTGAATAGAAACATTATATGAAATGTTAAAGTATAGTTTTTAAATATGTAAATAAAAAAAAATTACTTAAAGGGCACCGAGTCCCCTTAAATTACAACAATTATTTACAGATAATTGTATGTAATTTTTAATCATAATAAAAAAATGTTTTGAGGGAATGCGCTAAAGTCATGGGACGTATGATAAATGCTATTGCATGTTTCTAGCGAATAAGTTCATGCGCTTCCTTGTTGCCAAATTTTGCTTTCTGTAGAAACTTTATTTTAAAAACTACATATTTGTTAACAGTAATGACGTACATAGATAAAAAAATGCACTTAATTTTAAAAATATATGTATAATATAATTTTTTAAGGGGACATAGTACGATTCAGTTGACCAAAATCGGCCAAAAAATAGAGACTATAGAGCATTTATTCCGAACAGATAAGTTCCCAATAAATAATAATTTTTTTCTACTTATTGGCGTTCACTTAATTATATAATAATACTTACAAGATTTTTGACAGTGACGTAAAAACTAATATCACCTTATATAAAACTAAAGAAAACATTTAAATCGATTGCAAGTATAATAAAAACATATTTTGTATTGTTATTATTCTCGCGTCAGTTTAAATGATTCCTTTTTGCTGTAAACATTCTCCATGGTTATAAAAAGACAGCCCGACCCTCTCCCCTTGTTGACTAAAAATGCCAATAGGTACAGAAAAGAATATACATTCTATCGAATGACACACCCTTCACATGTCCTCCACCCCTACAAAACTAAGGTCCTAGGGGATTGTCGATGACTGACAGTAGAACGAAGACCTCATCCCTCATTACTTTGCCGGTAGAATCAATAGAGAAAGGAAAAGTGTGCCAGAGCTCTGATGAACGATAGCCCCAGACACGGACCATCTGGCACTCCTGGATTGTGGACTCATCTCGGTGGAATCCGGGAATTGCTTTTCCCGTTCCCGGAGACTTGTAGCTGCCGGTCCGGCACTGGCATGAGTTATTGTTGTGGATCAGGGGGATGTGTTGCGGTTCTGAGTAGCGGAAGGGGGAGAGGGAAATATGCCGTTTGTGTGTGCATGGAAACTGTTGTTGAGAAAGTAGGCATGTCCGGAGACGGATTCCGATCCTTCTCTGGAAGAAAAATTGGAAGAGTTTTCTGGTATATGCAGTGAGTGGGAGATACTTTATGAAATCTATCACCTTTCTTCGCCTAATGAATGGATGTTTGTGACAAATGGTTTTGCATTTCGTTTGAAGAAGAAAGTTCTGGAGAATGTTTGGGTTTGCGTGATTTGGGGATTGAAGGTAGCAATGAACTGGATGAACGTTTGACAAGATTTATTTTCTACTCGTAAATTGCATGCAATAAATATGAAAAATGGCTTGGGTGTGCAATTATTGGGCGCTATTGTTACTGTTCCATCTTAAAAGAAAGTCACTTGTGAATTCTTACTCGAAAACAGACGCAGCCAATTGCAGTTTCCGTAAATTTCCAGTCATGTGATAAGTGCAATCACGTGTTCTGCATTGATTATCTGCAGAACATGTGATTGTATTTATCACATGTTCTGCAGATAAAATTTCGAATTTAATAATAGGGCAAAAATGTTCAAATACTAAGGTTCTTCAAAAATACTATCATAATTGGAAAAAAAAAATGTCAATTAAAATCAAATGCATTTTGTTTCCTCTTTTGTGGATTATTATTATTGACAATTTTTCAATTTTCAAAGAAAAATTTGTGTGAAAAGCAAAAGTTGGCAGCATTAAAATGCATGAACTGATTGGCTGGAAATGTGTGATTGTATTTATCACGTGAAAGCTACGTCACATATATTTAGGAACTGATTGGTTGGAAACATGTGATTGTAGCTATCATGTGACTATTTCAGCGCATTTGAGGTATTAATCTGTTTTGTACAAAAGAATTTTTTTGGTAGAAATCGACCAATTAGGATAAAAAGAAAGTACGAGACTAAGATTTAACAAGCATTGTACTTAGTAGTTAATATTAAAATTATATTTTTTTTCACTTTTTATTATTTTTTATTTAAAAGAAAAAAAAATTATATTTTAGCAGTGTTGTAGTTAGATATACTTTTCGATAAATTTTGTAATATACGGGGGAAAGGAGTCAAAACTTTGAAGAAGTTACGAAATTATTAACTCATAATCAAGATGTTATTGAAAAAAATCACTATACATTTCCTGTCTGATAATTTATTGGGTATATTTATCGGCATATGGTGTAATTATTTTTGGTCCGTTTGCGTCAGTTTCTTTTATATTGCTTTTCCGTAAATATCCTTTTCTGTATATTCATTTTTCTTCATTCTTTCCCAAAGAAATTTATCCAAGACCACGGTCGAAAACTTGTTGAGTTTTACTCATAATCTAAAATAGTGCCTATTGCCTATTTATTTGGCATTTAATACGCTAATGTATTATCTAATCTCCATATCATTACCTCAGATTTCTGCCTGTATTAAACCGAGGAAAAAGAAAGCTCTCTGTAAAGGAAACGAAATTGAAGACATTTTGGAAAAGATAATTTTAATGACATAAGTATAGAAATATCGAGCAAAGTATAGAAATCTCTCATATCGAGCATACAGAAATGCTGACATCTGGGTGACGGTTAATTAGTTATTTAATAATAAATTCGTACATTGTAAATTATTAATAGAAAATAAAAATTAGAAAGAAAAAAAGGTTTTATTCCGGGGAAATAAAAGAATTTTATACTTGGAACGGAGGGAAAAGAAACCTGTCTGACAAAGAAAAGAAGTGGAAGAAATTTCTGAAAAGGGAATTTAAATGACATAAATATAGAAATTACTCACATCGCCCCCAGAAGTGCTGGCGTCCAAGAACGAAAGAGAAAAAAGGGAAATTTACATAGGGATAAAGTAATAACCATGGATAAAGCCCATGCAAAACCGGGCTAAGCGGAGAGGCTATAGACCCATCCAACGGGGCAAAGTGGAAGAAACTTCAAAAAAAAAAAGAATTTTAATAACATTGATATAGAAATCACACACACCATGAAGTACTGACACTAAAAGGTGAAGGGAAAATTTCAAAGTCAAAAAACTATACACTTGAAGAAGCCCGTGCAACGCCGGGCCATAAAGCTAGTTAAATATTAAAATTTAACCGTTAGTTAAAAAAGAACAATCGAGACGCATTTTTTATTCAAAACGACAGCAAAGAAAATTGAGAATTAGTTTTTCTTTTTTGCATTCATAAGCACTACAGCCACATTATTATTGATAACAGTTAGGTTTTTACGATTCAAAATAGAATGTCCAAACAAAAAAAAAACTGCTTTTAAGTTGATGTTGAAATTGTTTCAATTAAGTATTGTCACTGTCATTTTACCACAATAACATTATCTTACAAATATTCAAACAATGTTCAAAAATTCCAACTAAACATTTATTTGAATATTTAATTTTCATTTACATAAATATTGAACTCTATATTTTTAACAACTAATAATGATCATCATCATCATCTGTTTGCTTGAAGAAAAACAGGGGGAATATTGATTGAAAAATAGAAAATACCTGCCTATTTCAAATAAGGCATGTGAAATACATGCATTACCTTGCTATTGTTCTGAATTCATTTTGAATTAGAAATATTAGCACTTTAAGGGCTTAAGTTTTCAATTTCGCTGAAATATTTGATTAATAATAGTAATTTTAAAATGGCAAAAGCCATCTACAAAAAACCCAATAAAAATCTATTCAACCATCTTGTTTATTGCATGGTCACAAAAAAAAACAACTGTCATCTAAAAGAATGACAATTACTGGCGAAAAAGTTTTGCCATTAGTAGCTCAAAGTGCTCAAAGAGAATGGAATTGAAAAATTTTTGTTAAACATGCAGAGAGAGTTGCGTTATTCATTTCAAAACAATACAATTCGAAAGGACAGCCTTATTTTTCTGGCAAGTGTTTAAATATTAATATATTCAATCTCTGAATTGTGATTCTCCATAATAATTCAATCTAGGCACGAAAGTAACGTATGAATGTATCGCCTTATGGTATCGTTTTTTGTTTATTTATTCTTCCATCTGCGACGGAGCCAAACAATTAAGGGGATATATGGCTCTTTCCTTTTCATTCTGCGAAATTTGCAATTTTAAACATGTTTTGAAAAAGCCGTGAGGAATATTTACCGGATTTGTTATTATTTCTTTCAACACCGGAAGCTATTCTTGTTTAGATGTATCAGCTGCAAAATTTCGTTCGATTTCTTGTTTAAAAAACTTCTCGTTTCTTCTTTTTAAAAAATTTCAACTCTTATTAATTAATTTGTTATAAGAAATTTTAATGCTTTCTTCATTTTTATTTTTACAATTTCAGAAAAAAATGCTATTGATTTCTTCTTTCAAACGTATTATAATTTCTTATTCATTCTAATAAAAAGATTGTAGTGTTTTTTATTGTTTAATTTCAAAATGTATTTAATATGGGTGTGCGAAGACTGTATGATGTCTTCGTTAAAAAATAGCCGTTTATATCGTTATTTATTGCTGAAATTCAAACCCACGAATGCATTGATAAATAGAGGATATAAAAGAAACTTTAACACAAATTGTGTCCGTTTTTGTTACATTTTGAACCTTTCGAACGCTTGTTATTGTTGCTGCTAATGTCACCTGATTGGCAGTGTCAGATCGAGATCACGACGTTTTTCATGGCAAAATGGCTAGACTGTACGCCTGTCGTTAGCCTAGTTTTGCGGACCATGCAAGTGTCAGTATGATTTGGCTCATTTTCACCCCAATTTTGGGGGAGAACACCCTTGGGGGTGTCAGGGGCTGCCTACCTTTCTTCCTTTTCCACCAACCTCACGAAAGGACTTACAACTCGACGGCTATTTAGAGTATGCCCAGGCCGCGAAGGCACTACATTTACAAACACCCATGCTTACTCCGAGATTCAACCCCAGATCCTAAAGCACAGCAATCAATGTCGCTAACCCCTTTCCTGGATGGGTGACTTAAAAGTTATTGTTCTAACTATTCCTTTTAATTTACACTTATCTAAATTTCTTTTTAAATAAATCGACTAGAACAGGAAATCGATGCTTATGATCCAGAAAAAAGAATTTGTTCATTAATTGTCATCTATCAACAATTTCTCAATTCATTTAAAAGTAAATTTAATTTGCAACAACGGATCCTTTTCCAGCAAGTTGCTATCAACAAATGATAGGAATAAAAACGCTTGAGGACTGGTTCAAAAAGGGGTTCCCTTATGTCCCAAACATCTAACACTTGCACTTCGGACCCGAAGGTGGTCAGCTCAATTCACTCAGCCCCAAAGGCAGCCAAGGTCACCATGGCTGCATGGTCTCTGCCACCAAAACATCTTCCACCGAAATAGTGATCCAGAAATTGAACATTAGATAGCATCACAGTCTAGCGGTACTGGTTGATTATTGATTATGCTTTTTCATGGAAAGTCTAAATAATATATTAAAAATAAATCACAAGTAGTGATTGAAATGGCAACGCTGCTCGCGTCAACCAGGCCCGCCAATTCAGCAAGAGACTGATCCCAGTAACATGAAAAAGTTCCAAAAACACTCAAACCTCCTGGAGAGGCACATCATTTGGAGCAGTGGCTTGAAAACAATTTTTTACAGTAGCGATCAGAAAATCTAATAGCAAAAAACGGCTCTTTTCTCTAGGAAGGGGGTATGCACACAGTGTCCTGTTCTCCCTCAAATCAAAACGTAGAAAAGACAAGAATAAAAGCACCTAACAAAAGGGCCCGTAAAGGTATTCCTTTTCGTCCTGGTCATCTCACGTGTACTCTGAACCCGAAGGTGGCCAGTTCAAATGACATTATCCCCAATCACTCCATGATCAACTGGGGTCATCAACAGCTGTCACCGAAAATTAATGTTTTAGATTTTGAGATGCCCACATTCAAAGTATACCGGTCATTAATTTTTTCCTAATACGTATAATTCATTTTGGGAGAAGTAATTGGATAACAATTTATTCTCTTCTTCATCACGTTATCATTTATCAATTTATTTTCGATTTTTAGAATATAAACCATTTTGCTTTTTAAAATTCTGTAAGGTTTATTTTTGTAGGTATATGGAGCTTATTCTAATTTGTTTTGAATTTTTACTAAACAACGCGATAAAATGCATTTGAGAGAATAAAAGATAAGAAAGAGATCTATCTTTTTGACAAAATTCGATTTTTATTGGTATTCTTATGTTTATTTAATTGATTCGTCTATGGGTTCTCAAATTGTTTTTTTAAGTAGTTTATTTGTAAAATCGAAAGAAAAATTCAATCTGGTGAAATATTCCTTAATTTGAACACTTTCAGATGCATTAAATCGTATTCAAATAGTTATAATAGAATATATTCCGGCGGGTAATAAGAAAATAACTCCATTTAAGTGTGCCCATGAATTAAAAAGTATTGCTCATACATTGTACTAATTTTTTTTAATTACCTAATGCGGTATTTTAAAGGATAGTTGGATATGGTACCCTTAATCAGAGGTTTTTAAAAATTAATGGGCATCTTTTTATCTCCTTGTTTAATGCAACTGAACTAGAAAATAGTAACTAATTATCCCAATTTTTTTCATCGTTCTTAAATTGAAATCTTTTCTAATATCCTTTTCAAATTAAAGCTTTCTTATCAAAGAATTGGTATGAACATGACTCAAGAAATAATTCTCATTTCAATTTACTAATTGTATCGTCGTCTTCTCTTTCCCAAAGAGAAGAAATCTCAAAAAAATGTCAATCCATTACGAAATTACTTCTCCAAAAAAAAAAGAAGAAGAAGAAGCAATAAATAAAATTAAATTGCTATTATGAATCAAACTAAAATGAATTGTAGTATATCTGAAGGTTTCCAGGGATTTTTACGTTAGCTTTCTTATTACGTACTATTACAAGGTTCTTATCCTTTTAAGACAGGTAATGGATGTTTATTAAAGAATCCCAGAATATTTAAACAAATCTATCATTGGTTAGCCATTTTTTTTTTTTTTTTGCTTATTACATTAATAGGGTAAGTTCATGTGACGTCATAGTCACATGGTAACTACAATTACGTGTTTTCAACCAATCGTTTCATAAATTCATGTGACATCACAGTTACACGATAAATGTGTAGCTTTATTGGTCACAGTTTAGTGGAATTAGTGTGGTAAATATGAGACAAATATCAATTCAGAATATCTTCCAAACCAACATTTTATTTACAGCACAATAACTGAAATTTTTATTCTATTGCCAGAAAACATTTTATATAAAACCAAGAAATCAATTGCAAAATAAATCGTCTGCAGAAAAATATTTAACAAATAAGAATTATATTATTATTAAAATATTAATACATAAATTATTATTTAATTGATAAACAATTAATTATTAAAGAATCATTTAATGAATACTTAATAAACTTCAGAGTTTATTTTAATTATATTTTTAAATATACAAAAAAAATTTTCCATTTTAAATTAAATCGTCTGCAAGAAGAAAGTTAAAGAGTTAAATTTCCTCTACAAATGCAATCTCGCTTTTCAAGCCAATCAGTTCATGTGCTTCACTGTTGCCAGCTTTTTTTTCTTTTAAAAAGTATATATTTGACGACAACAGTAACGCGCACGTCGGTAAGCATAGCGCACGTATAATATAAGATTTTTTTGTGATTCTGAAAAACTTTTTGAGGAATCTTAATACCTGACCATCTGAATAGTATACAAATCCGAAATTGTATTTTTATTTTATAAATATAATGTCGGTTTTTGTGTGAATTCAATCGAGAACACGTGATTGCATTAATCATGTGACTATTATGAACTTAGCCCATTGCATATCAAGTTTCATTCAGAAAAAGGTAAAAATAAATCATAGGATATTCAATAATTGTTTTGATTTCTGTCTAATTGATAATTACAATTCTTTATCAGTTACTTTAATTATCGAAGATCGCTATTATGCTTGAGTATAAATAGATTATCAGTTTAAAAAAATCGACATGATCTGATTTAAGAAATAATTCTAATAAAAAAATCTTCAAATTATTATCGAAACCCCTGGCTGAGATGAGCAGCCAGTTATAATATACAAATCATAATTCTCTCTCAGATCAGATACTTGTGTGTAATTCGTCTTTTAATTAATTTATTCATATAACAAACATCACATCATTAATAGAACTACTACTCTCATTATATAAAATCAGACGATAAGATCACGTGAGGAATCAATTCAATAAAAATGAATCGGAAAAAAAAATTATCTTTGATAATGTCCCAAACGAAGTATTTTATTACTTCATCCTTAAACTAAACTAAACTAAACTCAGTGACGTGACAGCCCATTATGACCAAGGTCTGCTGTGCCCATCTCAGTTTTAAATCCTTAAATTCTCCTCGCAGATAGGGAAATACTCTTAAAATTCTCTTTAGTAGGGATTACTAAGAAAGTTGGTAGAAAATGCTATAATAGTTAGATTTACCAATTTTGGTGGCTCGAACCAGGAGATATTTAAAAAATTACTTTAAAATATTATCTGTGTGTGTGTTTACTAAAATATTAAACTTTCTTTATTCAGATATGTTTTTCAGAAGAATTTATACTTTAATGTAGGGGTTTTCAATCTTTCGAGCTCGAGGGTCAAATAAATAAGTTTACAATAATCCGCGGGCCACATCAGTAAAATCACAATGATCCGCGAGCCACAGGATTGTCATAAAATTATTGTAGTCTGGAAATTTAAATAAAAAAGGAAAGATTTGTTTTACAAGATTACAACTGATTCTCAGGGAAAGGATGGTGTTTACATATTTCTATGTATCGAATTTTTTCGAAAATTTCTGAGATCTTATGCATAGCTAGATCTTTCAAATTTAAAATTATTTAAGATACTGTGTGAAATTTTTGAAAAATTCGTCATTTGCAAAAAGTTTTGTCTCAAATGGATATCAAACACACCAATAAAATGTTTTAAATATGAAAAATAACAGAAAAAATGTCGGTTTTTTCGACAAAAAGACTAGGCAATTTTTTAAAGAATTGTCTCAAATTCAAATGAGGGATCTCTAAAAGGCCTTTAGCAGGCCACGGGTTGAAGACCCTACTTAAATGGAAAGGTTTTTTTAAAAATTTAATTACATCATAAAATTCACAACACGAAGGTTCTGAATTAGCTTTAACATTTAGGAGACGTTTAAAAATAGATATTGAAAGTGCATCCCTTTCTGCAGACACCAAATGTTCCCCATAATTGAAAAAGCTTTCTCAACTGGAGAAGATGTTCCAAACAAAGACTTCGCAAATTTAACCATTTTAGAAACATTGCAACATGAAATATCAGGGCTTTGAAACTTATTAACCATCAAAACTGGTACTTTACAACTCTAAATACTGGATATTAGAATTATAAAAATTCTGTACGCTCGAAAATGATTTCTGTTCCTGTTTGCCATTGTTTCCGCTTAAAATATATAGCAATTCTTTGGATGAATATGGTATACATTTGTAGATTATTTCGCCTGAAGTTGACTTATTAATTCTGAATTCGTCTGAAATTTCTTCTGTTGGTGGTAAATTTACCTTCCAAATTTAAAATGATTTCATATATAGAGAGCAGTAAGAAAAAGTTCAAAGTCGCGATGTCGAATACACACAGGCCTAATTAAAAAAAAAAGAAATTAAAAAAAACCTTACTAAAGCCAGAATTTATAAACAAGAATTGTCCTAGCAAATCCTGGAAGTATGGTAAATCTAACAATGGTGATTACTATTACATTAAAATTAACAGAATTATATATGTCAGCATGTGTGAAATTTAAACGTTTCGTGAGGCATAACAGTAATATAATTATAGTTGCTATTTTTACAATATGTTGCAAAAACTTTTCTAAGCATAGGTATTTCCTATAAATCAGGGATGGGCAAATAGCCCCAAGTGTGCCACATGCGGTACGCAAAGAGTTTCTTACAGTCCCTGCAAGACCAAACATAGATAAAATGTTCTCTATATTTGGGTCGGCATATATTTATGAGCAAGTTTTTCTTGCACGCGCGCGAAGATCAACAAGAGTAAATATAGACGTTGATTAACATTAACTTGAGATCCCTGATAAAATTTCAGCAAGCAATCTCATTCCTGATTTCAAAAAAATTGTTGAAAAGTGTGATATAACGTGCATTTGTCTCATTAAACTGTTTCGAAAATTAAATGTGCTTGCAAATTTTGATGATATGAAACTATCTTGATTGAATAAAACGGTCACTATTTTATATTTATTTTTAGGTACAATTTATAGCTTTTCTAAGATTTAAAGTTAACTAATGAATGAAATCGTTTTAAAAGGTGCGGCCCTATGATATTCTCCGTTTTCTCAATGTAGTCCCCGATCCAAAACAATTGCCCACTCCTGATATAAATGTTCTCGCACCCTATTTTCAATAGTCACAATTGCCTGTTTTCTACAGTCTTCGCATCAATTAATTATCGCTTTATTTAAGTTTATTCAATCTATGTTATTCCAAAAGATTTACTCTTTTTGCGGTTGCTTTGAATAATTTATTACGCACCGATTGCTTTGCCTCAATCTGAATATGCTTCTATGCATCTCCGTGCTCTGCTATTAATATTTATTGCCGAATCTCCCGTTTGTTATTAATGAGTTCTCCATCGAGCAACTCTAACATCCTATTCCAACCTTCAAATTGTTTCTTCCAGAAGTAAAATCATTTTTCAATCTCCACAAATGACAGCAATTCGAAGCAGGCATTTTACGCCTTCACCAAGACGATTCTTTTCCAAAACTGAAAGATTCGCTGAAAAAGCTTGTCTATTACGCAGTCATCGCTGCTCCGTTTCTGACTGCAGCTGACTTAATTAATGACATTAACCGCAATGACAAATTGGCTGGTGTCTGTCAACCGGGACCTGGGCCCGGGTTTTCTATTAGTTTCCTGTGACATTCTGCGATGCTGCTGGAGTGCCCCCTGGGGACCCATCTGTCTTCAAGGTGGAGGTTCTGCTTCCTAGACTTTTATCTTTTCTTCCAGGGGCTGAACGCCGGCGGTTGTATCTTCCCCCGGAAAATGCCACTTATTTCTGATGAGTGTAGGGATTTTATCTGGAGCATCTGTTTGTTGAGCTGAGTTCATGGCAATAGAAAGAATGAGATAACGATTACAAATAAAAAAGGGGGTTGATCGTGAATTAAGGTGATTTGGGAATATATAGTCTGAAATATGAAGGACACCGGATGATAAAATTTTACTTTTATCATCATACATTTTCTTTATGAAGAGTGATATGTTCTAGTTAACGTGCATTTTCTGCATAGTCTGTAGTAGATTAGTTTTAGATTAAAGTTAGTTAACCGCTTGCCTGATTATCCCGAGTTATCTCGGGTTCGTATATATTTCAGTTATTATCACGAGAAAACTCGGGTGAAGCAGAATTGGTCAGTACGATTTGTTTTATCATCGTTTTACTTGGCCAGGAGGAAATGAAAGGAAATATTCTGCTTTGATTGGCAGTTTGCAAAGTTTTGTTGGTTTCGTGGATCTTTTGGCGGGATAGTCCACGTGATTTCTCTACTGGAAAGGACATGTCGGCTGGTGGATTCGTAACGTCTAAAGAAGGATAGTTCCTTCATGATGCTGTAATAAACTTATTTATAAATAAGGTATAAGTAAAAGTGGGTCGTAAAAAATTAAATTTAACTGAAGAGCGATTTACCTGGTGCCCCCCCCCCAGGATTTACGCTTTCGCAAAAAATCCACTTACGTCATAGATCGTAATGACATAGAGCTCTCCAGTTCTTTCCAGAAACAACCGTATGGTTACCAACAGAGTCGTCAAATATGATGCCAATTTTTTTTATATAAAACCCTCATCCCCATAATTTAGCATAAATTAACGAATATGATGCACCATTGTTAAATTAAATTTAAAAAAAACGAATATTATTTTTTAAAAAAACAACAACACTAAAATAAATTTTGTTGCAAATGTTTTCAAATATAGTATGAAATTTCATCTATTAAAAATAAAAATATAATTTTAATATTTTTTTTTGTTTTTAAATAAATTTTAATTCAAAAAGAATATTTCTGATTGTCAAAGAAAATCATTAGAGAAAAAGGAATGCCATCAAAACGAAGAAATCACTGAAACATACGAAATCCCTTTAAAATAATAAATTATAGTTTAAGAAAACTAAAAAAAAACACCCTTTTATATAGTTAATCAAACTAAGTTGTAACTTAATCTATTAGTCGCCAAATCTGGAAATGAGAGATCTGAAATTAATTGCCAGATGGGGGAGGGGATCTAAAAAGGGGGAACCGTTAATCCTGATGATACTGATCAGGACAATGGAACAAAATTATTAAACTATTGTATTGTCATCGATCTTGGACGAGTGAGCAAAATTTCGATTTAATCTGACCTTTTAAAGTGGGTAAAAATTGAGTTCAAAGATTCCGTTACATACAAGTGAAGCTTATAAAAGGGTGTTAAAAAGGACACCTGTTGACTGAAGATTAATCGGAATAAGAATATTTTCTGTAATTAATTAATTACTGGTTATATTATTTCTTTTTTGACAACAACAAAAAATATCTTTTTTTAAATATAATTTTGTTATTTGTTTTGTAATTATCATTAATTTAAATTTTAAAAAAATCATCCAAGCAAGCGTTTTCTTCCCTAATTCTCATACCAGAAGATGATTTGTAAAATAATATGTAATTTAACAGCCGTGTGAGATATGTGTCTGTTTCCAAAACACTGTGTGTAATTCTAGATTTTAAACCAAGCAGAAAGTTTCCAGAAGAATGTATCATGATTGGATGGATAATATAATCTCTCAGCTGTTGCTTTTATTTTTAACTCCTCCCCGAAAGGCCGCGAAAACTATTAATCGCCAGCATAGCACCAATGACACAAGCGAAAATAATTTTTTCCCTCCATTCATATCCTCTCAGTGAAGTTTCCTCTTGAAATCTTCCCCGCCCAGTCCAAACAACAACAACGACAAGGTCCTGCTACCAATCTTCAGCGGCAGAATTAATATGTCGCCCCATTCTTGACAAGCCCGAGGTAGAAAATATTGCACCTTTTCACATCTGCGCCGAAAACCCAGCTTTCCCACCTAAAATAGAAAAGCTTTTTGCGGAGGACACTTACACAGTTGACAGTTTCGGATTGTGTTAGAGGAAATTTATCGCGTTCAAACTGTCAAAGTTATGTGCAGAACCTAAGATTGATTTTCCGTTTTAAATGGAACAATATTGTCGAAGAGAAAGAATGCACCAGTGGTTGTATTTTATTCATTACCGTAATCTTTCACAAGATGGCGCTTCTGCAAGTTCCAGATGGAAGGTTTATAGCTTCTAGTAATGTATTCCGGTGTATAAACAAGCTGGAGGTGTCTCAGATACGATGTGGTGGTTTGAAAGAAGGGGGGATTTATTTACTCTTAGATCAAATAATGCATAGGTTTCGTCGGTGTTTAATATTTTACGCTCTATAAAAACTGTTGACATCAAATAGAATTTCGAAGATGAAAGTATAACCACCTGTTCTTTTTTCAATCCATCATGTTCTTTTTTTCTTTCAAAGTAATTCGAGACCCTACGATGATCGAAATTTATTTTTTGTTTTTATGTGTCTTCCGTAAAGAAAATTTTCTCTTATCAGGTCTCGACACTCTTCCATGGAATGATAAAGAATTATTTATTTTTTTATATTGGCTAAAAAATGTTTTTTACTATCTATCATGCGGTTCATTAAAAATTCACGTTTTTCTTCGAGGGAGAAGATTTACAATTCCGAACAGCGTTTATGCAGCGCTGAAATAAAACAAATAAGAGTTCGCAGCTTAGTCGTTGCAATTTCTGGCGAGTGTTTTGAAAGACAAATATTATTCATTGTAGAATATGCACAGCTGTTCTGTTTCTGCACTTTTTATTATTTTTTTTTATTTAGAGACAGGCCCATTACGACGGAAATGTGAAAGCTAGTTTAAAAAGATCGGAATTCTTCCCATCAGATTTCCTATCGGAATACTCATGTGGAAAATAAAAATTTTGATGCGCAATACACACGGTTTTCTATTGATGTATAGATAAATACAATCGATTCTTGATAATTCGAAGTTTCAGGGACCAATGAAAACTTCGAATTTCCAAGAGGGTAGGAAATAACTCCAAAAATACATGAAGATAATGTTTTTTTAACACATTTAAATTTGAAGCTATGTAATAAAAATAACTATACATATGTATAAAGTTATTTCAAATTATTTTTAAAAAGTACATATTGTACACAGTATAAATACTAAACCGAGAAGTTAAAAGTCTTCTGTATTAAAAGAATACGCATACTGTACATAATTAGTTTTTTTTTGTCGAAAAGTTCTGTCATTTAATTATTTATTTTGTTTTATGACATTCTCAATCTAACTTTGTCAATAGATTTTTCTAGAATAAATGACACTTGAAAAAGATCTGCATCAACATGATTTGAAAGAAAAAGTTGCCTAGTTGGTTTAGTGACAACTTTAGCTTCTGTCAGAGTTGTCAGAGTCATCTTCGATGGTCATCAAAGAGGCTACGTTAAAGGGCAATATAACACCAAAACATACTAAGCTCCAACCTGTTTGCTACAGGACTCTTCATGACAATGAGTGTTTGAATAGTCGAGAGTTTTATTAGATCACTCTTTGAATTATCGCGTGTAGTAGTTTGGCTGGCTACAGATTTTACTTCGAAATGTTGAGTGTACCCAAATGTATTGTTTAGTTCGAAATATCAAGAGTTTTTCTAGGGGCTGAGCATACACTTCAAATTAGCAACAGGTTCGTATTATCGAAGGTATGAATTACCGAGAATCGATTGCAGTTATTGGAAAAGTAATTTCTATTTTAAAGAGCCATAAAGTAAGAACCTTGAATTTATATACAAAACGAACAGTTAATATAGGCATATCTCCCCATTAATATAGTTTCGTTACATATCTGGGAACTATTTTTGAAAGCTGTATTCTTCTTATTCATGTTCTCGAGGCATGCCTTTCAGAAATTTTTCTTGTAAAAAGGAACTTATTGTTTCCGTTATATTGCCTTTCCAAACAGATTCGCGTTTAAAATTTTCTTTTTCTTATTTCTTTTTTAAAAAAATTACTCAAAATGATTTACAATTCTTTTGTTTCTGTTTTTCTAAAATCCCCAACCTTGATAACAATTTTTGAATAAACCAAGTAGTTTTATGACAAAGTTGAATACTAATAAAAATTTATATTTTGATAATTTTTCTTCATTGAAAATATTTGCTAAAGTTAATAGTTTAAAAAAAATTGGCAGTTATAGAGACTGCCGATAGAAGTGAAATCTTAGAACTTTTAGTGTTAAAATTTGAAATTTTATAATGTTTGAATTAAAATTATCAACATCAATCTGGTTTTCACATCTATTGACACTCCGAGCAACAACTAAATGCATGTTTATATGGTTTTTTATTATTCAAATATGTTACGGGCTGTAAGGGATCATGCCAAAATATAAATACAATTCAATTGGAAATAACAATTAATATACAATCATATTATTTATGGATAGTATTTGCATTTAGTTAAATTTCAATGTACTTGATTTTTAACATTATTTTAATTGTTTGCATCATTGTCATCATTAATTTCAACAATACTTAGACTTTTTGTACTTTCAATTATTTCATTTTGTTCTAAAAAAGATACAATAGGCTTATGGTAACTAAAGTAAGAAAGGAAAATGTTTGATTCAAATTTATCTAAGTATCGCGTAAAAACCGCATCGATCGTCGTTTTATATTTTGTAGTGCTGAGTTTTCGATCATTGGACATATTTAAATTAAGTGTTTCATTTAGAAATTCTAGATTTTTATCATCTGCAAAGTTTTTATTGAAGTCTCCACTTAAAGTCATCGGTCCACTATCATATTTTTCGCTAAATCTTTTTTCGAGTATTTCAGAACCTTCTTTTGTATAAATCATCATATTTTCGAATAAAAATTGTTGTATCTGTCTGATAGATTTTCCAGTTGAAATATAATCGGCAACCATTAATATGTATTGCCCATTCTCGGAATCGCAACGAGCAATGCACAGTATATACACATTGAACTTTTCACTAAATCCATTCAATTTCACTTATAAGATATACACAGCACTTTACTTCAGCTGTATAGCTACAGATATACTGCTATAAGCATCTCGGTGACGCGAACGCAAAATATTTCACCCATTCAAAAAGTGTCTTAAGGCGAACAGCACACTGCGCGTGCGCCAGTCAGAAGCATGTCGGTGACACGAACCCATAAGATTTTCCCCTACCAAAAATTGCCCAACGCCGCTAAAGAAGTTTTCATTTCAATAAGAAAAATTTTTGAACAATATCAAATTTGCTTCTCATTTTCCCTTCACCGTATACTTACTATAAAGACTTAGATGTAAATTTATTTTGATTTATCTATATTTCAGATTAAACAAAGACGTAAATGGCGGTGCGTGGTGTCCGAAGCCCCAGATCTCCAAGGGGGTCGTGGAACACCTGGAGATCTCCTTGAATTCCTTGCACGTGATCACGGCGGTGGCAACACAGGGTCGCTTCGGCAATGGACAGGGTCTCGAATTTGCGGAGGACTACATGATAGAGTACTGGAGACCAGGACTGCCTAGGTTTCTCAAATACAAGGATGCCATGGGACAAGAGGTGAGATTCTTTCTTTGATGTACACCTTACTATAAGGGTTACTCCAAAATTTACTTGTGGATTTCGTCTTTTTGCTTCTCGCTTACTTTATATTATAGCTTTGTTTAACTGTGGGTAGACTTGCAACTTGATTTTCGAAAGTTTTCGAAATTCAAGATTTCAGACCTTTTTGAGTAAAATAACTTCTGATCCTGTTAGTGAAATGTATAGCAATCTCAATTGTTTCCAATTGCACAGACCACCTGCCATCTCGACCATCTACCGCATTTGGACTGAATGAGTAATAATGGTGTATGGTGATAGACTGGACGACGGTCATCGCATGTAGCCAGTTGACATATCGTTCGAAATTCCCAGTTTTTCGGATAATACAACCGAAAATAACTTTGACCGTTGAATTGAGTCAAGAATGAGACGAGGCCCTGGGGCCACGCCAAGTTGGCCCATGCTTTAAGACATCCCTGAGAAGGGTGTAATAGGGTACATTTTGTCTCACATTAAAATGATTCTGAAATTAAATGTGCTGGCAGCTTTAATTGATAGGAAATTAGCACAATAAATACGTTGAATAAGAAACTGCCACGATTTTATTTTACTCATTTCTATTGATTTTTGTGATACAATTTATACCTTTTCTGAGAAGCAAAGTTATTAAACTTACATTACTTAACATTTACCTAACAATTGCTTAACATTTATATATATAACCCCATACATCCATTTTAAAGAGAGAGTGCGATCCTCCTGTATCCTCCGCTTCCGAAATGTGGCCCTCAAGTTAAAACAATTGCCTACTCCTACGCTAAGTTGTCGGAATATATACTATGTAAAGAATTAAAGATAATAAAAATTTAATTTTATGTCAGAGTGATAGCTAATATATTTTCTTATAAGCTTTGTTAAAGGATAATTAATCGACAACTCAGAATGTGGAATAAAGCATTCTATTCTCGTAATTCATATCCTTCATTCATTGATGGATACAGACGGACATTCTATGGCAAAATTCAACTGATTTATAATATTGTGGGTCTGTCGCACAGTCACGAATACTCTTGTCCAAACATTCCCAAGCAAAACACAAAATCTAACACCTATCCCTTTAGAATTTTAAGTAGAACCAGATGAGATGACGAATGATCCCGTATTTATTTTTCCACTGCACTTTGACTGTCGACTACTTTTTATCATGCCTCCTCCACACCGTCTTCCTGTCACCCCCCTCGAGGCCGAATTTCTGGGCGTAAGAGGAAGGTCCCATGTTTTCAGGACCCGAGGGGCGGTGGCCCCGTGTCAGAAGGGTAGCGCTCACTTTTCAGCAAAGCACGTGCCGTTATTTATACACGAGTGCGACGTCGAATGATGGATTATCGTTTGCGTGTGGGCGCTCTGAAAAGTCGCTTTTTGTTGTCTTCCTGTTCGGCTTCACTGTAACTGTGACGGAGTTCCGAGAGGTATTGTTGGACGTGGGGTCGTTTTTGAAATTCTTCTTTTCGTGAAAACGCATTTTGGGAGGGTGCAATGATTGGTTGAGGTTTTCGAAATAAACTTCGATTTAAGAATGTTTTGTTGAAAATATCGGTAATATTTCATGTATTTTTATCTGTTTATTTTTGTGAAAAGAATTCCAAATTATTATTTGATTCTAGTGTGGATAAGGTACATTAAACTTCTAGAGTAATAAAACACTCACGAGTTCAGGAATAAATATTTTAAAACGTACGTGAAAGGATTATTTTAATTCGAGTCCTAAAGAAATAAAGAGAATATTCTCAAAATTTATAAAATTGTTTTTAAAATTAGTATTAAAATCGCTCAATTTTGCCCCCTCATCTAATAACATAAGCTGATAATATAAGTTTAGGCAGACATTTTTTACAGCAATTAAAACTGCCAGTTAAAAAGATTTCGATTGTGTCTATTCTGTCTACATTTTTAATTGAAAACGTATTTAAATTTTTAAATGACTATTTATAGTACAAAAAGATGAAAATTGGAATTAAAAAATTGATCTAAGTAATTCTGTGTAAATAAAATAATAGACGCTTAGTATATCACATTCAAAATTTCCATTTCGTATAGCTTATAAAAATTTTAAATACTCTTAAATTTCCCTACATTTTGAAATCTTATGATGTAAATGCAATTTCACGTCTGTTTCTAAAACTAAAAAAGTGGAATGTTTTTTTAACATTTTACTGGGTATTTTGAAAACATTTTTTTCTGTTTGATTTAATAGCTTCCGAAATAAGTTGATTTAAAAAAAAGAACTAACTAACATGCATTTTTTTGCTTTGTATCCCATTTCAATAATAGTAATTTATAAAAGCAACTGTTGCTGGTGATAAAAACTGAAAAAGTAAGGTATCAACAAAAAAGTGTTTTGCAGTAAGTCATTGAAAGTAATTCAAGTCAGCTACAGTTATAGTTTTATTTAATTTAATATCTTCAAATCACTAGATAGAAATAGAAAAATTACATAAATTTAATTACCAGTTTTCCCCCCTCAAAGTAATTATCCGTAAAAATAGCTCCAAAGTTTCGCAAAAAAAGCACCGTAAAAAATGTATCCAAAACATATTTCAAAAATACGTAAATAAAAATAAAAAACTTCACTATACAAATAAGTGAAAAAAATGGTACAATTCTGTAATTTTAACTCAATCATTGTAAAGAATTTCTGAATTTATTTTTCCCCGTCTCATTATGTATAGACTAGGATTTGAAGATGATACAAATTTAATCAAAGAAAATTTTCCATCATTTCACAAAACAAACTATAACTAAAATTTCAAACTAAAAAAAATAGTACTAATAAAAGTACTTTCAGATATTCATAAAAAAATGAAAAGATATCTACTATAAATAGTTTTAAAACGCAATGAAAATTGTTTTGAGAAGCGCAAATTCTACTAAAAATAATTAAAGACGTTAAAAGCTGTAGTTTCCGATTAAATCGATTAAAAAGATTTCCACAGATAATCTAGCAGTTCCTTTCTCATCCTCTACAATGTGTGTGATCTAAAATAACATAAATTCCATTACTTTAACTCTTCCTGAATATTTCACAAACAAATTCCTTAACTAAACTTCAATCTAAACAATTAAGTATTCCTCAATCCCCCCTCCCTAACTAAACTTACAACCACTTGAAACACAATTACGATAATAATCGAAGAGGAACAATTTAGTAATAATAATTATAATAATAATAACCCCCAACAACAAAGCACTTTATAAGAAAAACAAAATTAAATAAATAAAAGTTTTCTCGCCAATAATTATAGTAGCTAATTAAATCTGACGTTAGCGTTGGAGTTACAATGGATGGCGAAGTTTTACTTTTCCTCGCCAACTTTCCCTCGTTACTGGGGTAAGTAAGTATAAATCATACGCGTTCATATTTTATTTTGCTTCCCGTTCTTCGTATAATTGGTGCTGCACGAAACATCAAAGAGTACCGTTCATTATGACTGGTTACCTTTTAATGAGAGAATCCGAAGCGGTTTTTACATTCTTAATATTGATAAATTATGTGCATATATAAGAGGCGCGTTTTCTGATATGCGGTTCTGAATGACGCGTCTTTTAAAGCAAGAGTATAATTTAATAAATTCGGGAGGGGTTTATTACTATTATTATTGCATTACGAAAGGCACTTGCATTAAAAGATGATTTTTCATCTTTTGATATCTGTTCCGTCGGGCGAGATATGGTTTTGATCGAGGCGTGTGACGTTTTTGGCGTTAAAATGATTTGAAGTGGAAATTCTTTCGTATTCAATTAATGTCTGACTTGTTTAAGGGTGAATATAATGAAGGAATAAAATTAATTTTGAATTCATCGAGGTTTGCTGTTTAGACTGGATTTTTGTAATTAAATGTAATAGAAGAGGAGAAATGGAATATTTAAAATAATTTTTGCAATGTATGGCTAAAATGTGAGGTATGGAATGTTTAATTCGTTTAATCCATAACCAAGGGATATTTCAGAAAATTTCAAACAATTAGTATTCAATATTAATTCAGTATTAATTTATTTTCTTAGAAACGTTATCTTTTTGTGAATTTTATTCTTATTTTATTTTTTTCTAATTTCTTTCCTTTAATACGTAAATGATTGTTAGAAAATATTTTAACGTATGTCACCCATCCGGTATAGAGACGCTGACTGATGTGCTGTTGGGCCTGGGTTCGAATCACGTTGAAGGTATGGGTGTTTGCAGTGACGCACACCAGGGGGTGGGGGTCCTGGGAATCCTGACCCCCCCCCAAAGCCCTTGAGTTTTTTTCGATTGATGATAATCTCATCTATAGGTATATATAACGTAAAAATTAATTAAGTACTTGCAATTAACAATTTATTTTATTAATTAATGCTAATTATTAATACAATAAGTTATTTACAGTTTTTTTTTTTTTTTTTTTTTTTTTTTTTTGTTGACAAAATCAGAAGAATCAATTGGTGTTCTCTTGAGGTATGATACGATTTGGGGGACTTTCGACCATAGACTCCCCCCTTGAAAAATTGTTGTGTGCGCTACTGGGTGTTTGTAAGCGTATAGTGCTTTTGCAGCAAGGGGCTACTCTAAATCAGGGGTCCCCAACCTGCGGGCCGCGAAACGGTCCCTGGTTCAAATAGTACCGTGCCACCCAAGCAACATTAAATTATTTCCATTTTATTTAGTGTGGAATATTTCACTCAGATTTGTACCACTTTCCATGGAAATCGTCTAAATTTCTACGTTAAATCACTTTTTAAAAAATTTGTTGTAACTGTATTTTATTCTGAAGGCATATTTAAACACATTTTATTAAATCAAAACAATCTAATATATAAAAATCTACACATCCACATCCTAAGCGGGAAAGTTATCTAACGTTGGCCTATCCGGAGGGATAGAAAAGGTTGATAATCGCCTGTTTGGTGCTCAAAACTGCTGCTAACGACAGACCTACATCTAGCCCCTTACCACGATAAATATGTGGGCCTTGATCTGATGTTACTGTCGATCAGATGATATTAGTAAAAATAACAACAAATCTCTAATGTTGAGGGGAAAATATATTAATAACGGTGTAGAAATTTTTAATTCATATTAATGAGTCCGTTTTCATGATGTGATTCAATAACTGCATAAATGATCATTTACGTCAAAGTCAAGTCAGCGCGGGAGTTTTTGATGATGGGCTTCGTAATTTTGAACTGCAAACAAATGACGAGTATGCCATTTGAGCCAGTGCTTTTTTCTCCTAATTTCCTCACCACGCCAACGTGAAGACTTAGAACCAGAAAATTTTAAACGTGCATTAGCCCTCCACATGGCAGGTCATCGGTAGTATCAAGATTTGGCTCCTAGACTGGACGCAACTGGCCATTTCGTTATAATAAAAGTTTATAAAAAGTATTACTAAATAAATTTATAATGCATAAATAGTATTTGTCAGTTATAACGACTGGGATAAGCGTTAGATAATTGAGGTTATACAAACTTCAGAAACTAGTGAATCTATTTTGCATACACATTTATAATTTTATTTGCGATTTTTTTATGTTGCTTGTGAACCCTCGGTGACCCCTAGGGTCACAGTTTGAAGACCACTGACTTGTGACTGGACAATGTGTGCCGTAGAAAAAGGGCGTGCTGTGCCTGGATTACTTCTAATTAATTTTACCCTTTTTTTACACACATGTTTTGCTATGTCTTATTCCTATTTTATTGTATTTCTTATTTAATGTAAAAACTTTAAAGTTAGATTATTATAGTTATTTAGTACTAGCTGATATACCCGTTCTTCGCATGGGTGAATTGAAAAAATAAACGATACAGATTGAAGGATAAAGAAGTTTTTAATAAGTTAATTTTACGTGAATTGCTAATTAAACACACAAAAAAAAAGCTTTTTGCTTATCTTGCTGAACAAAAAAAAACATATTTGTTAAATTTTAAGTCTGTAGATCTAATAGCTGATAAAAGGGATTTTTTAAAATTTATAACGCCCCGTAACTCTCTTGTGGGTCGATTTTTGAAAACACCTTCCTAAGCTGATCTCTGCTCAGCAAAAGTAGCTTAAAATAGTGTAAATAATTTATATCTGTATGTGTAATACGTTAATATTACATTCTGTTGTATTTATTTTATGCTAAAATTGTAATATTCGCAAGCAACGCAATTCCTTACATTATAACGGCGATTCTCTCAATGGAAACATAATGAAAAGTTGGCGATAGAACCAAGTTGGCATCCTTTTTGGCCACCCTGTTGGCAACTTGGTGATGGATTGAACGGTGCACAAGTTGATATGCTATAGCGCCACCTGGTGGGGAACTACAACAAAAAGGATTGCACAGAAACCTTTTCCAGAAAATAATACATACATATATTTGCCAATTTTCATAATGATCGGTGGATAATAAAATCATAAAAAAATGTGCATTGAAATATACTATCAATTTCTATTGTATTTATGGTTCACTATTTTGGCGGTAATAGCTTACACATAAAAGACAGATATATGCTGTCGCGAACTTTTTTGTATACTTGATTATATACGTATAACTCTAACGGTTTTTACAGCGCACTCCAGAATAATTTGCAGATGGCAGAATTTTTTCCTTTTTTTACTTTGCATTTATCGTAAAGTAAGACTTCACACTTCACACAATATCTTTATAAATTATAGCCTATGTGTTATTCTGATGTATATTATTGTAAAGTTTCATTAAAATCCATTCAGTTGTTTTTGCGTGAAAGAGTAACAAACATCCATACATTCATAGATCCAAACTTTCGTGTTTATAATATTAGTAAGGATAATATGTATTTATTTGGGGAATATAAAATTTTCAGTAATAACATCACGTATTAAAAATAACTTCGAGGTTAATGATTGTTTAATAATTGAAAACAGTGTTTTTGCTGAGAAATATATTCAGTTGATAAGACGAGAAATTATATATGTGAATAAGAGTTAAATAATTTCAATTATGACAAAATTTGCGCCTAAAATGTGCAAATTAAAACTCTGTTAATGCTTTTTTAGAAAGAGTATCATGGAATTTAAAAACAGATGATGCAGCTACAATGCGTTTTTCTCTGATATTCGATTGTAAGCAATGCTTAGAAGCATATAATTTAACGAATACGGGGAATTAATTTGTATTAAAAGGTAATTTTTCATCTTCTGGATATTTGAGTATAAGCGCTTCGCGCTGGCACTCAAAAATTCTAATTTTCGTTTCGTTCTGATATTTGTTCTGTCGTGCAAAATATAATTGTGATCGAGGCAGTTGATGTTTTTTCGAATGATTTCAAAGGAAAATTCCTTTTCATTCATTGGACTTATTTTTTTTTTTTAAAAAAATGAATAATATACGAATGAGATTAATTTCTAGTTAATTGAGCATTTTTATAGATAAATATATAAGAAAAAGAAGAGAAATATTTGAAATAATTTTAATAAAATATGACGGAACGATATACAGGTGTATTTCCCTCCACCGATATAATTAAGATATATGTTTAGAGAAAATCTTATTTTCTGAACTTAATTTGAATTCTACGCCGCAACTATTATTCAAATTATTAATTTATTTCTTTAGAAAAATTCCCTTTTCGGGAATTATAACTCATTTCGTTTATTTTTAATGAGCAACTGGTTTTTTTCCCTTTAGTACGTTAATGATCTTTCGCGAAAAAAAAGTGTTATTATATGCGAAAAATAAGATAATTATAGAGCAGTAGTATTTAATCATTAATGAGTTCACATTGAATATGTGATTCAATTACTGTACAGATATTAATTCTTCAGTATTTATGATATCCTATAAATTCAAAATTAACAACCAAAATTATTTTTTTTTCTAATTCAAAATAATAACATACGTATATGTAATTAATTTTCGATTGTAGCTTAATGTATAAAAATTGCAGTCTCGAAATAAATGATTCTATTATTATCAAATAGCAGTTTTCTTCCGTTGAATAATTTGTCTAATTATTAACTTCAGAAGCTATATATGAGAATAAGTAAAGAAAAAAATTCGATTATATGCTGGAATATTGCTTTGAAGATGCGTAAATCAAAATTGTTCGTGATATGTTGTAAAAAATGGCATTTTCCAGTATTGTAATGATGTGGTTGGAATTTTTAATAGAAAATAATACCGTTATTATGATTTGCCCCTAATAAGCTCCTTATTAATTTCACTATTATGAATGTACTTTTTAACAAAGTATGAAAATAATTAAATGTGTGTGTGCTTATAATAAAAATAAGCATGAATTTTAAGCAAAAAGTAAAAGTAAATATTATATGTATTTAATACAGAATGCAAGTTTTACTAATTTATTTTATAGATATTTCTGTACTTATATTGTACATCATCGACCCATTTCATCTAACCAAAAGATATTTCCAAAAGGCTGTGATATACTGCTAATCCCGTGCACTTTCAAACACAGTAATAATAATGTTAGCAGTATTTGGCGACATTTTTTGAACTGGTAATGCCGTTTCGTTTGGCGAAATTGTTCGACGGTATAATATGTTAGTACGGTTATTTTTTTTTTTAAATATAATTTCTTTTGCCATAGTAAATACATTTTATTTGTATGCATTCATCTCTCTGTTTGAAAGACATCATTAATGAAAACATGTATTAGCATTTTTGCCGTATATAAATGTCCATTTTTTATTCCTTTTTTGTTCAATATCATGCTTGCATTTTTAAAAAAAATTATGTCTAAAATATTTTTTTTTTCTCAGTTGATGAATTATCAATTTTCGAAATGAACCATCATATCAACTGTCCTCATTGTGACTACTATAAAATCCGGCGTATAACGCCCACCTATACTTTCAAGCGGCAATTTTTAATTTTTAGGTATATTCACCGTATAACGCGCACCGCCTTTTTGTACAAAGAAACTTAAATGTGTGTGTACGTGCGGAATGCTCGAATGTTTTGAAGTTATTTATTCGAGGTATTATTCCAGCTTTAGAAAAAATAGTATACTTCTAAAAGTACAAATCCGACTACTTGCGACAACTTTTTTTTAAAAAAAATGGAGATATGGGGATTTTTTTTTTTGGGGGGGGGGGGTTAGATTTTAGTACATTTTAAGAAAAATGTGCTAAAATTAAGAATATAAAAAGAAATTATTATTACTAAAATGGGCAAAAATGGGTAAAAAATGACAAAAAATAACATAAACGCGGCCCATTCTGTACCAAAAGTTTATAAACTAATTTTCAATTTTTCACACACACACACACAATTCTGATGTGTTCATTTTTCAAATAACCTTCAGGATGAGAGATATTTTAATTTTTACAAAAACTAGAGCACTTTAACTTTGTTATTATATGAAATTGCTTAAAAAAACAGTGATTGATAAATCTGAAAGTTAAAACGCTTCTACTATTATACAGAACATACACACAAAATTTCACAGTTAATTATTTTCAAAACTTTTTAGGCAATCGCTGGCCCCGCTTGAGTATTTTCAAAAAAACACAATTCGAGTATAACGCGTTTTAAAGAGTATGACATCTGCTTTTACTAAAACACCTGTCGTTTTTGTTCTAGTGAACGGAAAATAATAAACTTGATGTTTTTGTAAAGCTAATACGATGACCTATAAAATAAAATTATAAAGAAAATTATCAATTTTTGGCAAAATTAACAATTTTCGGGTAGTCGGATACCTTAAGTTCATAAGGAGACTACCATTTCTTTAAAATAAACAGTATTTTGATCTATGCGAAGTTTAATTTTTATCTATGTTCCTGTTGTGAGATTTTTAAAGGTACATTTTTATACCCGGCGTATAATGCACCCCCATAAATTTGGATCTTATTTTTTGTGTTAAAAGTGCGCGTTATATGCCGGATTTTACTGTATGATTTAAATTTTTCAGCAGTCAACTAAATTTAATGGGAGCATTTCAATTTACTTTCAAGACACGATTTTTTTCTTCTGTGATAAAAATAAAATTAAATTTTATACGATGTTTGATTTTTTTTAAACAATTCCTCATTTATCACCATAAAAATTATTATGGTGATAAATGAGGAATTTATGAAAGTTCCTCATTTTCATAAATGATACTTTATGAAAATGAGATAATGGATTTTTTTATGAAAATATCACACTTTTGTTACACTTTGTTTAACAGGTATACATGGCCTGAATTTCTCAAAGGTTTCTTCCATAAAATTCTCCTTCCCTAGAACTTTTATGCACCCCCTCCTCCCATGATTTTATCTCTGATTGAAAAGGCTCTAGAGCGCCTGTTTTGAGATGGTGCTCAACTGGTCCGTCTCGTTTGGTGCGATATTTTCTCTGAACTGAAATCTGATCTATTGTTTAATTTTTTCCTGGATGGTTGTCTGGTCACTGGAAATTGCACTTTACACAAAATTTATTTGTTTTATATTTTTCAAGGGTTTCTGTCATTTTGTCAAGAACGAAAATCCGACGACGCTTATTAACACTTCATCACTCATCAGCGGTCTGCAAGTAATTGACAGCTTCTGCGTGTGGGGAAAATTTTACGCATATGCATTAGGACTGCCTACATAGGTGCACCGAACCATAGTTTCATCTTTTTTCGCTCGAAAGGTTATCATAACTGTTTAAAAATGAACAACAGATAAATTACCGACAGATATTCTTTACTTGACTTTGAAATAACATTTCCAGGGTGCATTTTTCAACCGCACCAATCCATACCCACTGATCACTCAATCCGAAGCTTATTTAAATCGCTGTCCTCCAATCCATTCCAAACCCACCCCCACAATCATGGAAACGAATACCGAGGCCTAATGATTAATTGTGTCTGGGGCATGTAATGAAGGGGCGCCCCACGGTCCGCAAATGAAAATGAAATTAACGCGAATTTCTAGTAGGAACTAATTGAGGCTTGTTAGTCGCCTCCGACGTTTATTGAATCGGTAAAGCGGTTCTGGTTGACACCGGAAAGGAAATGAGTGACGATGAGGGAGGAAGTCCCTTCATCGGTAGCAGTTATTGAATCCTTCAGTGGCTTGCATTTCGGAAGTTGTTTAACCTCATCACTGGGCGGCTCGCGACTAGTGTTAAATTACAATTTGAGCGTGTTTTATCTTCGAGTGCGAGGAGTGGGACGGATTTTGGTCTATTTCAGTTTCGGCTGAGAGAGTCAGTGAATGTTTGGTTTTATGGCGCAAGAGCCAGTTTTGGCTTAGCTGCGCCAAACACTCGTTAAAAATATCAAAAGAAATCTGGGATTTTATTCTCGTATATTTAAAAAGTTGTAATGCCGGTCGGTTCCTGTTTCCCTCTGAAACCCTTTGACTACCCGCAGACCCGGCTAGGTGTGTAGGAGAAACTGAATAATCGACAGACATGATTCGCACTAATTATTTTATTGATACCAACCCCTTAACTACCTGCAGACCCAGCTAGGTGTGTAGGAGAAACTGAATAATCAACAGACATGATTCGCACTAATTATTTTATTGATACCAACCCCTTAACTACCTGCAGACCCGGCTAGGTGTGTAGGAGAAACTCAATAATCGACAGACATGATTCGCACTAATTATTTTATTGATACCAAAATATCAAGCAGACACAATAACAATCTAATTAAGATAACAGATTAAATAGTAGAACGCAGAGGTGAGACCCAATAGCCTGGGACAATAATACGGACCCTCAACTGATTCCACGATAGCTTAAACACGCTCAATATAAACGCCACACAGTAATAAGCTAATTTCTATTTAATTAAGGATCATGGTACCTGTACTTTCATGAAGTTGAGTCCTACACTTGAACTTTGGAGGCGATCCTTATCTGGATTTAATCATGTCGATTGATCCACTCTCAGTTTTCTTCCAGCGATAAACTCCAAATGCATTTAATAATTCCACGATCCTTCACTCTTCAACTAACCAACGAACTTGCCAACTCTTCAAACTCGCGAATACAGAATTTATATAATATACTTCATTTGCATAATCACGCTCCCTTACTCGGTGAAAGTTGGTAGAAATAAATATTTTCCTAAAAGAGTCATGAAGGGATTAGTAGATCCGTCACGAAGTCTTATTTGTGTTCTAGACAGTGAAAGGAAAGAGAAAGAAAAATGAATGACAAGAAGGAGGGTCGAAAAAAGAGAAGGACCACTAAGGTACTCCAGGATCGTGACACACGTGTTTACCATACCTAGACAGTAAACCCCTTGGGTACAGGAAAAGATCAATAGGGCACCTCGGGGTTGTGACACCCGTAATCATCTAAAGAAGATGAGCCCCCTGAAGGGCTTTTCAGTTTCCGATTAAAATTATTTGAAGTAGTTAGGTTTGTGACTGGATGCTGTGAAGATTTTTCTCACTAACCCAAGCTTGTTGGGATTTATGTCGAAACGAAGAATTGTGAGTGAGATTATAGAACTACATCCTTCTCTGTTGTAGTTATTTATTTCCCATCAATATTTTTAACTTTTGAATTAGATCGGCTAACAAGAGGAGGGCACGACTAAGGAAATTCATTTGGGGACGAGACTTTGTGTAATAGTAGTACTCCTTTAAGGTGTTCGGCCCTCAATGTAATTCCGCCGAATGGCCAGTCAATTCAGAGAAAATAGCGTTCGAAATTCATGTGCTTAGCTTATATACAATTCAATTTTCATTATTGTCAGAGACGTAGTGGCCTGGATGATATAGTATCTTCTTACTACGCGGTCGTCCAAGGCTCGAGACAGTGCGATCAATCTTTTTGTTTTATTTTTTCAATTATTTACTTTTACAATTAAATAAATTTATTTAAAAACAACTTATAAAAAAATTTTAATTAGAAAATAATTAAATTAGTAATATACAAGGGGTGATCAAATGAAAAGGTACGAAACGACACGGTGGGTACAAATATAGACTTTATTCAAAATATACACCATAGGCCTGAGCACAACGATCCCACTGATGAACAAGCTGCAGGATTCCTTGTTCCCAGAATTCCTTTGGCTGTGACGAGACCCAGTCCTTCACAGTGTCCTTGAATACGTCGTCCGAGTTGAAGCGCTTTCCTTTCAGGTGTTGCTTCAGTGGACCCAACACATGGAAATCGCAGGGTGACATGTCCGGACTGTAGGACGGATGGTCCAACGTCTTCCATTGGAACTTGTCCAGTTCCATTTGTGTTACTCTGGAGACGTGTGGACGCGCGTTATCATGGAGCAGAACCACACCCTCCGTGAGCAGCCCCGGTCTTTTGTTCTTGATGGACCTGCGTAGGCGTCGGAGTGTCTCACAGTACACATCGGAGTTAATGCTTTTTCTGTGCTCGAGTAATTCTGTGCTCGCATCATTTGGACGCCGCTTTTTATAAGAGCCTTTGCTCTCTGTTGCGCATGCGGGCACCCGCGCATGATCCGATCCCAGTCAGAGTCTCCAATGGCATCCCGAGATGTCTCGCTACATTCTCCTTGGCGGAATATGCAAATATTTAACTGTTTCATTTTTATGTCGTTTCGTACCTTTTCATTTGATCACCCCTTGTATAATATAAGAGAGAGTTACATATTATTTTTATTATATTAATTATAAAAAAGTTATAAATAATTGTAATAATATATTTTATGTACTATAATAATATCATCTCGAGTGTCTCAGAAGGTAATTTCTTGAGAAAAACGCAGAATTTGATGCCTGCACGCTGCTTCAAAAACGATATTTCAAAATCCGACGAAAGAAAAGTTCGCTTTGTTAGAAATGATCTGCAGCTAACGCCGAAAGTATTAGGAATGAATTCCAGATGGTTGTGTGTTTCCTTTATTAGCGCTGCCATCCTCCAAAAGAGATATTTCCCCTCCAACGTACACCTGTGTGAATGTAGGGTCAGACAATGTGTGGTCAACCTCAATATGTGGTCAACTACCACATATTCCGGGAACTTTTTGACTCAAGTAGAATGAAAGGTTGCAATGCACATTGTATTATTCACTATTCAGTGCTCGTTTATCAATAATCATCGGTCTTTTTGGTTACTTATATTATAGAAAAAGCCAGCTGTGTGGCGGGGTTGTTTGTTGCTGGCCTTCTGCACCCAAGGTTACGTGTTCGACCCCGCCCAAGTTGGTGGATTTTCATAATGCAGAAAATCGACAGTGGCCATGTCGTATGATTATACGGCATGTAAAAGACCTCTAAAGTGTCTGTTTGGCTTGGGTGTTTTCGGAAAAATTAAATTCTACTACAGGTTCGGATCGTCAGAGTTCAGGTGCCTCCCTCTAGGGAGGAAACTGGTTGTCGAAAATACCTGGGTGAGATTGGTATCCACCCATATGGTGCCGCACTAAAAAGAGATACCAGTTTCGGAGAATGTACTAGGTCTGAAATTATAAAACACCAATCCGCAGCTCATTAGAAATAGAAATGAATATTGTAGAAAAATAATTTAACTATATTTCCCTCCCCTTTTCCGAAAATTCTATCTTTTTGTTGCAGTATTATATTTTAAAATTATTTATTATAACTTTTTTTTAATCTGCATATTATTCCGTAGGCATATTTCCCTCATTAGTAGGTTTCGATTAATGTTTTTTCCCTTCCATATAACCGCGATGCGCCATATTAACTACATTTATACAAATCTGTTATCTTGTAGCTCTTAAATTTTTATCACAAGAAATACGCTTTTAAAAAATTACGATAATAATTTAATTAATTCAAATTCCTTAAAATTCATTAGTTTTACATTTGGTGCACATTAGTTACAATTTACATTAGTTACACATCGTTTTATAAATTTTTTCAATTTAGAAAATTTTATTTCAAAACTTGTTAATCTGAAATTTCTGGTTGTAGGAGGATTAATTACAATAAAATAAATTATGATCAAATATATAGCTATACATCTGTATAGCTGGACAGTGGCGCACACAAGGGGGGGGGTGTCCTAGGGGTCCGGACACCCCACAAAGCCCATGAGTTTTTTCGATTGATGATAATCCTATATATATATATATAACTTAAAATTTAATTAAGTACTTGTCATTAACAATTTATTTTATTAATTAATACTAATTATTTATTCAATAATTTATATTTACTATTTTTTGTTAACAAAATCGACAAAATCAGAAGAATCAATTGGAGTTGTCTTGAGGTATGATACGAGTTGGGGGACTTTCGACCATGACCCCACCCCCCTTGAAAATTTTTTGTGTGCGCTACTGTAAATGGATGCTTGTATATATAAAATCGCTTCACTCTTTACACCGTTCAACCGACCACTATGAAAATTGACATGTGTATGTATTTTTTGTAGAGAAGGTTTTTGTGTTATCCTCTTTGTTGCAGCTCCCCACCAGGTTGCGCTGCAGCATATCAACTACTGCACCGTTCAATCAATTGCCAAGTTGCCTACGTGGTCGCCAAAAATGATGCCAACTTGGCTCTATCATCAACATTTCGCTATATATCCATTGAATGTAATGTATTATAATGTAAAGAATGGCGTTGCTTGTGAATATTATAATCTTAACATAAAATATATACAACATAAAGTAATATTAACGTATTACACATCTAGATATAAATTATCTACACTATTTTAAGCGTTCGTTACTCAAAATTTGTAACAATGTGTTACGTTGGCTGAGCGGAGATTAGCTTAGGAAGATGTTTTCAAAAATCGACCCACAAGAGAGTTACGGGACGTTATGAATTTTAAAAAATCCATTTTATCAGCTATTAGACCTTCAGATTTAAAAATTAACAGATATGGTCTTTTTGTTCAGCTAAAATATGCAAAAATCTTTTTTTTTTAAATTTTTTATTTGCAGTTCACGTAAAATTAACTAATTAAAAAGTTATTTATCTTTCAATCTGTATTATGCACATATAGAAAGGCAGAAATGAAATATATATATTTTTTTGAAGCGTAGGAAGTAATAAGTACTTTTGTCGAGCAAATATGTCAACATATAGCAAACTGTAAGTGAATATTTACTGATGTTTTATCATGCATTTTAAAAATCAGAATGAACTTACTTAAACAGTATTCGAAAATAATTTTAAACTGTCGGTAATTTGAATAAATATTTGCACTTCTGAAAATAAATCCTAAAGGATCTTCTTAAAACAGATATGCTACAGAGAATTCAAAACCAGTACAACGTTTTTTGATTAAACTCTGTTCCCAAATTTACTTTGATTGTTCGTCTGCAAATTCTCAAATTTAACAATACTCAGACAAATAATTTCGTTAAATGGTGAAATTTACTTTTTTATTTTTTTAAAATTATATTTAGAAAAGTAATTTCATTCGTACGGGGAGAAAAAGCTCGGAAGGGTTTTTCATTTCTTTCAGAAACGTTGTTTCAACAAAGACTGGCGCAGTATCTAACACCACATCAAAAGCTAAGCAAACATAAACCCTAAAAATATTCCAACTGCAAACGATCTTTTTTTTAAATGTCATTTTCTTTTGTCGGTGGTTTATTTTTATTTAATATACGACCTCCATGGTTATTATTTAATAGCATTCTGTTTCCATTTTTTCCCCCACAAGTAAACAAACTGGTAAAAATGAATACTTTTGTAGATATAAAAATGAAAAACCCTGGTACTATAACTTGTATGAGCTGTAAAACCGAGTTGATTTATTTCATGGCTGCAGCAAAGCAACATATATATACAGTGCTGAATGGTGAATGTGTATAAAACTATTGATGGGCTTGCGAATGTTGATGTAAGAAAACATCAGAAGAAAAAAAGTTGTATGTCCTGTTCTATACGTTTTCTTTGGAATGACTTTTACGACACTAAGAATGAATGATCAAAAGAAGGTCCATTTTTCTTGCACGTTTTTTTTTTTGCGTGGGTAGGGCACTATTATTTATATAGTTCGTTGCAGAAGTAAACAATTTACGTCAAGTCGTTAACGTTATTAATAGAATGAGTTCTTTTTCATTTGAGCAATAATCTATGTGTTTTATATTTTATGTTATAACCTATGATATCCATAGAAAATGCTCCATGTGCCTAAGTTATAATCTATTCAACGAAAAGTTTTTATAATATGAATTGATATTTTGTAAAACTTAGATTTAGTTGTTTTTTAATGTCGTACTTTGAAGCAACACTAGAGTTGCAGTCACCAGATCTCGTACTTGTAAGTTTCGATCAAGTGACAAATAGCTGCTAGCACCCCTCTCTCCAAACTTCCACACCATACTAAGTTCTGAGTCTCGACAAAGCCGCGATTGGGCCTAGTTGTTACGGTCGTGATCTCGTTGCTAGGTGAATGAGTGAATATTAACGTCGCACTGTTTAGCTGCACAAGGGCTTTTGGATACGGACCTCGTAAATTTGAACCATAGTCCAGTGACGAGGACGACACTTAGGCTGACACCATCTCTCCTAACTACCGCACCACACCAATGGGAGGACGTTTGAGCTCTCGACAGACTTAACGTGCATCGCTCCCCACCACGGCGAGTCTGCAGAGGTACTGGGCTCGAACTCATGACACGCCGGCCACGAGTCCGTTACCTTGACCACTTGGCTACCGCTGCCACATCGCGTGGCCGGAGTGTCAACAGTTCGATCCTCAGTGCCAATGAAGACCCGCCGTGTAGAGAGGCTGATACAGAATAAATCTGTCCAGGCTTTATGTTCTCCCCTGGGCTTAGTGTGGTAGTTTGGAGAGGGGAGTGCCAATTCTGTGTCGTCTTCTTGAGTTGGCAGAGGCTCGAAATTACGAGATCCGTCGCCAGTAACTTTCATGTTGTTTTATAGTGCGACGTTAATGAACACTCCCTCACACTCTGTTGTTTCTTTTTCTACATTCATTATATTTTATCTCTCTCTCTCTCTCTCTCTGAATTAAATTATTTTAAGCTAATTTAATTTGCCTTTGATTTACGATGAATTTGCATTTATGAAATGGTTATTTTTTGTTAAGTGTTTAATTTAAAGTGTTTTTTTTATATTTTTTTTTTGGCCCCAAATCTTACAAAAGAGGCACATTTTTGTATTGCATACTACCAGTAGCGCACACAAAATTTTTCTAGGGGGGAGTCCATGGTCGAAAGTCCCCCAACTCGTATCGTATCTCAAGACAACACAAATTGATTCTTCCGATTTTGTCGATTTTCTTAACAAAAAACAGTAAAAAATAAATTATTGAATTAATAATTAGCATTAATAAATTGTTATTTACAAGTACTTAATTAAATTTTACGTTATATGTACATAGGATTATCATCAATCGAAAAAAATCTCAAGGGCTTTGGGGGATGTCCGGACCCCAGGACACCCCACTTGTGTGCGCCACTGCATACTACTTAAAGGGACACAGTACGATTCAATTGACAAAAATCGGTCAAAAAATCAAAAATAATTTTTTTAGCCTAAAGTATTTTTTTATACTTTTCTCTATAACCTCACAAATTTTTAAAACTCTAAACTTAAAAAAAGAAGAATTGTGATAGCTTTTACGTTCGCTTTTATTCACATCCCTATGGCAAATCCAAACTTTAAACTTACTTATCTCAGAAAGATAAAATAACTAGTTTGTCTTCATTTAAAACGCTAAGGCTTTTTTTTTTCTATAATGCCAAATGCTTTGAATTTTTTTTTAAGCGATTGCGAAAAGTACATGTAACAAAAGTTGGTATGCATTTTTGAATCAAAGCACTATTTGTTTTTTTAAAAATAATTGAACTCAGAATTTATACAGTTTTTAAGGAATTTTCAATAAGCATGCATAAAAGGAAGTACTATACGAATACTAATCATGTTATCGCAAAACCCTTTCCAACTTTTGTTACGCATAGTTTGACGTACCTGTAAATCAAATTTCATGTGTGTATGTAAATTTCTGTAAGAGGAGTAGCATTTTAAAATCACTTCAAAAATGTTAAGTTTTTCCCTTAAAAAATTAAATGGCTAGCTTTTTAGAAATTTTGAACACAAAATCTGTTTTACACAGAAAACACACATAGGAGGCAACCAAAAAAAATTTGAAAATCCTTTTATTAAAAATTTTTGCGAAAATCGTACCACCCTTAAGATATAGAATATGAAAATGGAAGAATTTTATTTTAATTTTTTTAATTTTAAAGTTTCCACACTATTTTTTATTTTATAATTGGGGAACACAGAGCCAGAGTATCTAAAGTAAACGATTATGAATTGCAATAAGCGACTTACATGATTTATTATCAAAACATTTGAATCACAAAACGTTGTCCAAATCTCCTATCTGTATCACATCATTACTCCTCATGTGTCAAAACAGCGCGTGATGAAGCCATCGCTGCTTTCATCTTTATGTATGGAATACATAAATCCACCGGATATTTCATAAGTTCCGCCTAAAAATATTGCGCTATAATTATCATGTAGCTCCCAACGTAACCTATCTTAATAATTCATTTCGCTCGCGCAATTGCGATTCTCATTTATTTATTACTCATTTCGTGACGCGAAACTAGTTCATTCACAGTTGAATTCCAAGCTGTGTAACCGGTTGCACAAATGAATTTGTAAATCCGAATGTTCCGGAATTACGACAACTGTGCAAGCTCATTGGGCAATGTTGAATTCCATTGTCCAATAAGCGTTGTTTAAAGAGTTAAAACACTAACTATGTCAGTGATTGGGTTAGTGTGATTTTGTCTTTTGTGGGAGTTTTCCTCGGGAATATATGGAGCTTGTTTCAGGATTAATTTTTTAAAAATGCTTCCTATATGCGTTTTTGGTTTAAATATGTTTTAATAATTCGAATTTTTTTTTTTTTTGTAATCTGAGAGGGATTTTTATCGCCTTTAAAACTGTATGTATGGTTTCAGTTCATCAGTTTCAATTAAACTTTTCTTTGTATCTTAAAATTACAAATTCAGAATTAATAATGTTAAAATCCCATAAAACTTTACGCATATATAACTTCTTTAACAGGATTTTTTTTTAATCTTTTGGCAAAACAAATTGCACACTTATTCAGAATTAATTTGGAATTATATAGATAACTTTTTAATTAATATTTAGGAATATTTTGCTAAACATTTTAATTTTTAAAACTCTGTTTCGATGTTTTTGCTTTTATGTGAATCTTTTATTTAACTACAAAATAAACTCCTAGAATCAACAAATTATGTATATATTTTCGTCTAGACAAAAAAAAAAAAGTGGCCGCAGTTTCCAAATAGTTATGGTCACGAACTCGTGGCTAGTGTATCGCGGGTTCGAGCCAAGCACCATGTAAGAACTCAAGCCCTTCCGTTGGCATGATGTGATAGTTTGGAGACAAGTGCCAGCTCACAGGTGTCGTCCTCATCACTAGACCATAGTTTGAAGTGCGAAGTTCGTCGCCAATAACCCTCGTTTTTAGTGCGATGTTAATAAACTTTCACTCACTCATCCGTAGTTTATAAGTAAACTTTTCTTTTCTCTTATTAACAGTACGTTAATCTTTCCAGTTTTAAGAATATCCTACAATTCCCGAGTTTCATTTTTCTAGCAATATGTTTCTAATAAACATCATAGGTAGTGTACGAGTAAAAACTATATGATCCATGCCATTATAGTAAAAATAATTAATGCATATGAATTATATACAGTCGACTCTCGATAATTCAAACCTTCAATAGTACGAACCTCTCGATAATTCGAAGTCTATGATCAGTCCCTAGAAAAACTCTTGATAATTTCGACTAAAATAATACGTTTTGGTACACTCAATATTTCGAAGTAAAATATGTATCTGGTCAGACTACATCACACGATAATTCGAAATTATCCTATAAATCTCTCGACAATTCGAACACTAAATTTACGGAGTCCTGTAGAAAACAGGTTGGAGCTTACATGTTTTGTGTTGTATTTTCTTTGCGTGTTTGCCTTGTAATGTAACCCCTTTGATGACCACCTGTCTGCGATCCCTTCTTAGTGTTTTCCAATTTCTCAGGCGAAAAGACACTTTTATTGCTTTCCTTCTTCAAGTGGACAATAGACCGACCGCACCTGTTGTCAACCGTCCATATCTTTCGTTTAACACGTGGCCTTGCTACCATGTGTTCAGAAAGGATGGTCCGCTATTGTGAAGAAGAGATGCGTAGGATTGTGCATGAATGTATTGAATGCATTCTTTTAATACAGGACTTTCAATTTCTGTACAATATTTATACTGTAAAATATGCACTTTTTAAAATTAACTTAAAATAATTTGCTACATATGTACAATTGTTGTTTAATTTTTTCATTTCAAATTTAAATGTGTTAGAAAAAAATTTCTCTTCGTGTATTTTGGTGTTTTTTTCTACCCTCTTGATAATTCGAATTGTTGAAAATTCGAAGTTTTTCATTGGTCCTTCCAACTTCGAATTATCGAGAGTCGACTGTATAACTGATTTTATATAAATTATCATTCAAAACCTTTTTTGTAATTTTCTTTCTTTTTTTATGTACTAATAAAACACCTTCTCTGTAATGTGAAGCCCTTGACCCCTTGCGTACCTTGTAACCACTAGTGGATACATGCTATGTATAAGACAAAATCCCCATGTAACCTCATGTGGATTCATGTCTTATTTAGGTGTACAATCAGTGTAACCAGCACATTAAACATTATAAGCTATATTTTCTTATATTGGGATAGAAAAAAATTAAAAAAGTTAAGATAAAAAAATGTCTGCGTTCAAAAATTTGAAGAAATAGCAAAATTAGAATTAAAATTACAAATCTTTGTGAAATGGCTTGAAATGTTCCTTGGAACAAAAGCTTTTGCGCATGCGCTTCATATGTGTATTATCATTTTTGTTCCATTTCTTCCATCTTCATCATTACAAATAAATAAATCTGTATCAGAGTCACTGCCGTACTCATCGGTTTCCAGGAAATATTCTAACTCAGAATCATTTTCGATGAAATCCGACGACGGTGACGTATTCACAAGATAAAGGAAAAATAAACAACAAAAATAGTTATATATAAACTTTATAGAGCGAAACGAAACACGAGCAAACGTGCGCTTTAATCAGCGTCAAAAGGAAAAGTGAAATGTGCTGGGATTTGCATGTGCTCTAGAAAGCGCAGTTTGGTACGCAAAGGGTTAATATCAAATGTATATAATACAGATTAAATATCAGCACAGTCAAAGTAATTTGTTTATATAATAGCCTTCTATATATTAAAATTATTTATTGCAGGTATCGTTCTAAATCATTCATTAAATATGCCCGTTAATTTTCAAGCTTCTCTTTTATGGATCAAAATCTCTGATTCCTAGAGCACATTCCACAATCCATACATGTACTGAAGATAACTGCAACTGCAAGACCAGCATTAACGCAAACGACAGCCATCTGGAATATTACCATCACCAAAATCCCAGTTAATTTGCTGGGCAATAAAATGTCCCCATTTGTGGTCAGTTACTGCCATCGCTTCCTCGGGACAATCCGAACTAATCATTCTCCACAATATAAACACCTCATCCCATGCTCTTATCTGGAGGCTTATCCTTAATTGTGGATGCAGGAGTTAGTTTAAGGACGTTTATCTGTGGACGATAAGTGTCCTTGACATGTCCGGTATCCTGGGAAAAAATATCCCAGAATTGACGTTGAGGGACATATTTTTCTTACGAGTGTATGTTTCTTTTATATCCTGGCAGTTTGTTTTGATGTGAATGGGTAGGATAAAGTTGAGAGATCGTATTAGGTTATGTATCAGTAATGTATTTTTTTGCGGGGGAGGGAGGTGGTAAAAGACAATTATTTATACATTATGTTTTAATCGAAAAAAGTTTCACATGTTTTTAGAGAAATAATAAGAAAAGGTAGTTTGCAACGCGTTTTGTTCGCGATTCTTACTAACCCTGTAGGGTAGATTCTTTTCATGACCGTTATGTGATGAGAAAACCTCTTTTTTGAAAAGGAAGTGTGATTTATGTTAATGAGGGTCTCTATTTAAAGTGAAGCGAAGGGAGAAGTTATGAGGATGGTGATTGTGTGTGTTGTCATGTGGAGTACAAAAAGTTAGACAAGTTAAAACCCTCTCGCTGTGTAGTTCTATCGAAGTAGGTTCAAAAAATGCGTATTTTTCTTAATACGTATTTCAAATCTACATTTTAGAGTTAAAATATACAAAAAAAAAATTGTAAAAGAATTTTTATTTTAAAATATAGGACTAGATCATAAAAATATGAACATAAAGACATAAATGAAAACATAAACAGGGACACCATGGGTTGCACAGCCAAATAGTCGGAAGAAATGCATACCCGCGGAAATAGTGGGTTGCGCAAATTTTGCTACATCTACGTTGCCCGTGGAAATGGCGGGATGCGAAGCGAGAGGGTCAATAGTTAAAATTGTCGTAGCTCAAGTGGAAAGGATTCTACTAGTCTTTCTAGGACTCATATTCTACGAATCTACGAAATTTTTTTCCGGGTATATGGGTTTCTAGGAACCCTCAATCCCGTATCAGGTTTAAAAAGTTCTGCTAGATGACTTGACGACGTTGGATTTTGCTGGGTAGTGTTATACTGCCATTGGACGAGCGGCGGCAGGCCGGTAGGCGGGGCTTCGAGGTGCAGATCTTGGTTGTAAAATCCTTTTTGGGTAGCTGGAAACTGATGAAAAGAATATCTTCCTATTGGCTGATGTGGAGTGAGGATAATGGCTCAGAATGGCTGCCAATGGGAAGGGGGTGGGTGGGTGGAATGGTGTGTTGGGACTCATATTACTGTGGTTCTGTGGGATGGGCTGCCCCTCCCCCCCGTCTGGAGATACGTGGCGGTGGTTGGGACTCTATTACTGTTGAGGATCTGCTATATATACAGGGTGTTGCCAAATTCGACCGACACATTCAGAGGGGTGATAGGTGGCAGCATGGTAGGACGACAAATCACCGTAGAACATGGGGTCGCAAATAGCGTTTAGTCAGAGTAATTCGCAAAACCAGTTGTGAAGTGTGTGGTGTATAGTGGAATGAAAAGAGTCATTAGTGGTACGAAATACATTTATTAGACGTAAAGCATGTTTACAACAGAGACAATGCAGCTCGACGCCATATAAAAGCAATTGGTTTCGTTTGAAGGCGTACGATATTCCTTCTTTGTCGGTGTTGGCTTTGCTATGATTCATGCGACCGCAACTTCGAACATTTCTTGTGACAATCCCTTGTTACATTTCTGATGTCAAGCTGTGATGCATTGCTCGTGTTGTAAACATACTTTACGGATAATAAATGTATTTCTTGCGTCTTATTACCACTTTTCATTCCACTATACATCTCACCCATCATAACTGTTTTTGCAAATTACTCCTAAACATGATTTGCGACCCCATGTTCTATGGTGATTTGTTGTTCTCATGCTGCCAACTATCATCGCTCTGAATTTGTCAACACCATGTACAATGTATATATTCACGATAAGTACAAGATTTATATTCTAGATATTTGAATTAGTATTTAATATTTGACGTGCTCCCTCAGTTTAGTTCGGATTTAGATAGTGATTAGTCATCTACTAACACCCTCCGGACTGAAGTGATCATTTTGGTCTAGTGGTATGTTACGTGCATACAGATCAGAAGCTACCGAGTTCGATCCTCCTCATTGGTGGCCTTGACGTTGAACTTAGAAAACCACAACCTTCGCCAGCTGTCGTGGTGCTCCCCCCCCCCCAGCCGCAAGAGCAACAAAACCGTCAGATAAACTTGGCCAGCAACTCACACGCTCGCCATAACAACTATATCGTTCGTTCGCCTATCCACCTACTCACTGGTGGGAGTGTGTGTACCGGTGGTTCCTATACAAGCCAGTAACAGCCTCCAGTCTGTAGTGATGGTTTTGGTCTAGTAGT